>VYZV01012921.1:129990-145294 GCA_013401275.1 Pandion haliaetus
TTGGCACGTGTCTTTTGTGGCTGACTATGAGCAGCTATGTGAGCCCTGTACAATTGCTAAGGAGAGAGAAATGGAAAAGGCAATGTCTCTCCAGAGTGATCCAAACTACAAAACAGCCAGGAATACTTGCTGTACTGTGACATTAAATTGTCTGAGGATGAAAATCAGGCTATGATTAAAAATGCTAACCCAATAATTTTTTAAAAAATGAAGTCGTCTGGTATTTTAAAAGAGTTTTCTGATTTTTTTTTTTTTCTCTGTCTGCCTTCCTCTAATATGACATACCTGAAAAAGAAATATATAGCAGACTTTGCCCTAGCTGGTCACTACAGGAGAGGATCACTGGCAACGCTAAAGTATTGCCAGTCAATAGCAAGGTGGTATTTTATGCACTGGAAGTATATATGTCTCTATCACACAGGCAAATGTTTCTGATGTCTAGTACAAAAATAGAGAAATAAGGGAGTCCAGCTAATACTGTTTAAGTTGGCTGTCATGGAATAGGTTATGCATCTTCTTCCATGCTGAACAACTTCTACATAAAGGTCTGCTAATGTCTAGAACAATTCCCACAGTCTTGGCTTGTGATAAAAGTGACCTTCTCTCTGTGTCCTGCATGGCCTGCTTTCCATTTGGCCAAATCTGTGTCCCTGCATGCCAGAGATCTACGCCATACATCCTGTGTATATCTGAATCATGACAAGGATCAGCTGATATAAAACATGAGGAGAGACATGAAGGCCATGTTCTCAAGAGCCCTGTGACTGCAGGGGGCAGATTTACACTAATTCACATCAGTGGTGTGTGCCTTCAAAGAATGTGAAGCTACGTTTATGCGCAGAAGAATATCACATTAGCATTACGTTTATGCCATCTGGCACTCAGCTGCACTTGTCCACAACGTTCACTGTGCCAGACCTATTCTGCAACAGCAACACACATATCTTGACCCTTTGATCTTAAGGATAATTATATAGATCATCACTTAGAAAAACACTCTATTCTGTAGCACAGATGTGATTTGAAAACCAGTTACTCCAGTTACACAGATTTCTTAAGTGCTCTGGATCAGCAGGGTCATCTGGATCATCATGGATTGCCTTCTGTGGGATATTCTGACATGTTAGAAAACTGCAAGAAGAGGTAGACAGTCTGAAAACAATAGCATAGTGTGGATTTTAACATATTAAAAAACCTTGTGTGTAATATATGAGTAGTTCCATACACATCTTTTGGTTAGCTGCGCAGAACTTGTTCTTTTCTGCTGTACTTGTGTCATCTTGCATGCTGTTGTTAACCAGAACTATCTGAGCATACTGCGCAGTGATAATCTGATGTAAGGATCACCACTGGCCTTTTGCTACTGACAGTTCATATGATGTAAATTGTTTACTTCCTCAAATAGATCAATAAAATGCTAGTGAGCTGCCAGAAAGAATATATAGTACATAAATTGAAGTCCTGTGTTTGCTTAGCTATTCCCCCTTAATTTTATAGGAAGGATTTTCTTGTCCTGGTGTGACCAGACATGCTAAATGTTCTAGCTGATATTTCCAAATAAAATTCTGTTGTCAGTCACCACTTGTCTTTCAAAGTAACCTGGATTTACCTGGTCAGCTCAGAGTACTTTTCTGCTATATCTCAGCAGAGATGGAAAGATTAGAGTCTACTTTGAAAATGGTAAGGAAGTTTAGGAAATTAACTTGTACAGTAGAGAGAACTTAACACCCTGAGACTTTGTTTCCAGATATCTTTAATTAAATATAGGAAAGCTGAGTCCTATATCTGTGTTGGAGAGTTACTGTTCAGTATCAAAAAGGTACGTGAACATGCTCCGAAAATTTCTTTAATCTGCCAGTGTACCTAGAAATTATTGCCAGTATAGTGCATGCTGTGGGTGCTCAAAAGAAAACCAATTCTTTTGTAACTGATTTTCTGGAAAATCCTTTGTATTCTTTTGAAAAAAGAAGTGGTAGCATTTGTTTCTTGTATTTATACTACTCTGTATCCTTTATTTTATCTGTTTGATAGTTCTTTAGCTATACACTATCTTTGAAATCACAACTTATTTTTTCTGTGCTCTGGGCTACACAAATAGAAAGCTTTTGCAATTTCAGTGCTTTTTCTTCTCTTACATGTTACTTGTTGAATAATTCATGATTAAGACAGTAAAATTACTGTTTCCAAAGTCCTTAGATAGTTTAGGTTAAACTTTTAATAGTGTCACCTAACTTGTTGTACATCTTGAGAAAGCTGTAAATTCTGACAGCACTTTTGTCACTGGCTGCTTTGCACAAAATCAATTAGCAAGGCTGGAAAAATAATTTGACCAGTGCTTCTTTTGTTTATATTTCTATCCTCAAAAGCAATGCTTCAAATTCTATACACCGAGATACTCATAAACATTGTCTAAGTAGCAGCATTGCTGGAGTTGTTGAATTTACTTCTGGGATTTGGTCATGTGTTTAGGGCTGAATGCATCCCATCTAAATTAATTTTGCCTGATTTCCCTATATAGTAAAAGAAGGGAGAGAGTTGGACACATTCTATGAGCCCACACAAACCCGAATTCCTGGTGTTGATGTATAAAAGGAGATGAGAAATTACTGGTATCGTGAGAAAGATAAAAAAGGAGGAGGAAGGAGGATAGAGGATTTTGTGGGTTGCTGTGAAAGTGCTCCCTCCTAAGTGAAGGAAGTAGGGGACAATACCAAATGTTGTAAAATATGGAGCAATGGAGCAAATTGCTTCCATTTGTAAGGAAAAAGTGATGTTAATGCTGCCATTTGATACAGTGGACATATGTGTAATGCATGTTCCATTTCGGTATTTGTGGGGTTTCTTTTTTTTTCCTTTTTTTTTTTTTNGATGAGGAAGGGACAAATGTGTCAAAAGAGTGCATTGCCAGTGGGGTGGGATATGGGGCAAACAGAAACTGTTTGGGACAGGTATGACATTAGGGCATTCTCAAAGTATACTTTTGGGTGAACAACTCAGAAAAGGAATAACCAGCTGTGCCCAGGCAAAACTCTTAACTGTTAAGTGAAAAATTCATGACTGACACGTAATGAAATTGGCAAAATACAACACTTTGCTAGATTAGAGTTGGCACTAACAGAATCAATGTGTTCTAGGTCAATTGGTAAAATAGAAATAAATTATAGCAGATGGCTGCTTGGGCTAAGTGGGTAAGTAAAGCTCACAGAATTACACAGGATTTGATGTTTCTAGCAGCCAAGCAAAGTTGCATGGTGTGTCTTGATGCCATTCTAGCCTGGAATCTCCAAGCCCAGCTGGTCTGGGTAAGTCCGCCCAAGCCAGAAGGTTAATTATTCCTTAAGAATAGCATAGCTCAAAAATAAATACTGCTTGTCTTTTTTATTCTTATTTTTACCACCAGAAGATGTAAATATCATTCTTGTGGCTGTCTGAAATGTAGTATTTCTTTCTATCATAGTATTCATTAGTCTCCATCTTTTTTATATAACTTAATTAAAAAAAATAAATAAAATGAGAAATTTGGTTTTGGCTTCCTCAACCAAACAACTGACTGTACTGTCTCCTGAAGGCAAGCACCTGGGTCTTCCAGCTTTCATGAGTTTGAAGTGAGGACACTGCAGACAACCTCAGTCACATTTGGTCGTATTGAAACTGCTGTGGTAGGTTCATGTAAAAGTTTCTGGGATCTCTTCTGACTAGCAGAGCATCACTACAGCCTCTTTCAGACTGCTGTATTGGGGCAGTGGCTAGGTTGCTAGAAGCAAAGCCAATTGAAAAGGACATGAGAAATTACTGGCCCTGACTGACAAGGTGAGAAGCCAGGAAAAGCTGCTGACAGAGCCACAAGGAAGGGCTGGTTTTCACAGGTGGTGAGGGGGGTGATGTGAGAGCTGTCTGAACCTACAGGCAAAGCAAGGGGAGTGCTGGAGACCTGCTCTTGACAACAGCTGGCATGGTCACCAGCAGCCCTGTGGTCCTGTCCCACCACTCCAACTCATCTCAGCTTACAATGAGGTTGCAGAAATGACCCTCCGCAGCAAGGAGGGATGTTCCCCCTTGTCAGGCCAGCATGTTGTCCACATGGGAGCTGCATGGGAAATAGCTGAAAAGCCATCTCACTGCAGCAACAGCCTTCCAGATTACCTGGGCCTACAGGTTTGCTTTGTATCCTTAGCATCCCTCATGTCCTACTCGTCCCCTCTACTTGTTTTCTGCATACTTATCCATCAGTAATCTTGTAGATATACATACAAAATTATATGCCTATGTACAAACATCTCTATGGTCTAGATCTGACCTCTATATTTTCAGACCTGATTTAGTGTTGTTAATAGCCCAGCTCTGAGAGATTGTACCCGGCCTACAGAAGTTCCTTCCAGCTAATATTTCTGTGATTTTTGTATTGCCATACATAAATCACTATACTCAGTTTTCACCTTGCAGGTATCACTTTGTACAGTATTTCCTGGCAGAAAGTCCAGCTGCTCACACAGAAATGCAGTTAATATTTATCATGTGAACAATCCAGCTTTCTTACTCAAGGTGCTTATTCATTACAAATCAAGTTAAATGGAGAAGACAAAAGTGAATCCGTTTGCAGTAGATTAAAACATTTATTTTTTTACTGTGGCATCTGAGTACTGCTCAGTTTTTAATTTATTCATCCTCACAATTAAATTTTGGAGGTAGAAAATCTGTGGTAACTGTATTATAACTCTAAGAAATGGAAATGCAGAGACAATGAGGACTTAGGGGCCTATATTTGATCCTTAGATGCTCAAAGTCACTTTTTAGCTGCTGCCAGCCCTGGAAATGGGTGTATTTCTGAGGTACATAAAATCTCACCTCACAATATTTCCATAGCAACCAAGACCCTATAGCATCTGTCCAGTGAACTAAACCATATAGTATTTACAATGAATCTGCTAAGCCTGGAAAAGGCAAATATCCTAATGTAATACCTGTAGAAAGCAATGATACTACTGCTCCATTAATGCTGTACGATCATAGTTCAAACATGGAGCTGACCTGGAAAAAAAGACCTGAAGCAACCTCTCCCATCTTCCTGGACCATGCTTTTGTCTCTAGGCTCTCTTGTACCTTGTGTATGAAATTTTCATTAATGGGAGGACTAACCTCTGTTGTCTAGCCAAGGTAAGTGTCTGGACTATTGGTTATTCTCATAGTTGCCTTTCTGTATCCTGAGGAGTTATTTTAGTTTACTGTGTAGTGAAATAACTTCAAATAGAGAGAAAACAAGCTACCCACACTGTGAGAAATAGATATGGATTCAAATCTAGTTAGAAAAAGTGAAGCAGTAATAGAGAATTCTTTGGAGGGCTGTGTGTAGCTAAAGCATTTTTATCTACTGGAGCTTGATAAAATTGCATCCTTTACTTACTACCTTGTGCTTTATAATGGAAAGGAATAGGCTGGTGGCAAAATCTGACTCTAGGAAAGGGCTTGTGTTTTTGAGCCACAGTTGCAGGGTAGTGCCTAAGCCACCCTCCTCAGTATGCATGTGTCTGTAGGGGGTCGCTGTTTGCTTGCTTGCTTTTGCTTGTTTTTTAATGAAATCCAGTTCTTCAGCCCTTAGCTTTACCTCTGTTTTGTAAGAAGTCTATGAGGAGTTTTTCCACTTCCTAACCTTTAATACCTAACTTAGGATTTCTTAGTGGTAAAGGTAGAAAGGTAAGTTCCACTGAATGTTGTTTTAGATCACAGTTTCCCTCTGCTCTAAAGAAAGTGTGAGGAGACTGGCTTATTACATACTCTGCCTAAAGTTATGAAGTAAATCACTTGTGCATCTCAGTGACTTCACTTGAGAGGCATCAGGAAATTTGCTACAGAGCAGCAATGACTCATACTACTTGAATTTTTACTCAGCTAACATTGTGAAAAAATATATATTGGGGAGAGTTTATAAACTCCTATTGTGAAAATATGTTTTTAAAAATATGTAAATTAAATAGTTCAGGGATAAACCCAACACACTTATTTAAACTTTACTCATATGGCTTTCTATGATAAATTTCAGAGAAGGAAAAGCACGATGTTTCACAGGAAATGGAGATTGAACCCTGCTCAGGTAGAGATATGAAACGCTTGAACTCCAGCTCCCAGGATGGAGACTGAAGCTCCCATTTACCGCAGAACTGGCTGCCGCTGTCTGGATGGGTAGCCGTGGATCCATGCAATTGCTCCTTTCACATGACTGAGCCATCCCCCATGTCACACTACACAAGGGAGGAGAAGGAAGAAGGAGAGAGAACATAGCTGTCATTGGTAAACACTGCCCTTGACAACATATCTCTGCTTCAGGTTTTTGACACATTTGGTTCTGGACATGTACTACTTTCTGTTTCGTGAGGAACCCCCTTTTTTTTCCTGCCTTTTCTCATTTTTTTTTTCCTTGGCTGTGATTTTCTTATCTCTAGACTGAACTAGAAATACTTATTCCTATCTGAAAAGGTTGGTTTGCCACTCCAGGTACTTGAGCTCTATTTGAGGTCTTGGTATCTGAGCTTTGTTTCAGTTGGTAGACAGAAGAAGAAATCAGATAACGTTAATCTTTCAGTTTACCTTATATTTTAGAACTGACACAGAATTTGTTTTCAATGCTGTTAACAATATGGTAAGTCTCAAGAGAAATCTGTATAGGCCATCAATTCAACATGCATTATATAGAAGGAAAAACTTCTGTGCTATTGTCATAACCCTTTTATGTGATGGAAAGAGATTTGCAGAGCTGGTAATGCCAGCTTCGTCTGTAAAGCCCTCTTGTATTCTGTGAAGTTTTTGAAGAAGATTATTATTTGGTGGAAGGACCATTTTCTCTGACAAATTTCAGAAGCATAGACCCGAATCTCAAATGTCAAGTTTGGAGTAGTCTTTAGTGAGGGAAGAAGTTCTGTGTTGGGTCAGCACTTTCCCAGGCCTCGTGCAGGACTGTGTCAAATCAGACCTTTCCTGAGAGCCATGTGAAAGTCTGCTCTGGCCAGGTCAGGGAGGCCCAGATCAGCCAGGCCCTAATTAGCTGTTGAGAACAGGAAAAACTGAAAAACAGTTTAGGTCTGTGAAACAACAAGTAAAATTTCAGTGCTGAAAGCATGTTTAAAAGTTGGGTTTTTTTAACGTTGAGGATAAATAGTTTTGAATCCAGCTCCATAGCTTTCAGAATGAAACTGAAGCATAAGAAAATAATATATCTGTACAGAATTTTAAATATTGTACAGAGGAAAAGAATATAGTCTTTGATGCAAAATATAGTGTGTATATTTCAAGACAGATTTGAAGCACGAGTGGCTTTGAATTAATATTGTTATAATAACTTTGGCAAGGATATAAATCTGAAATCTGCCTAAGTGCTACAGGCTTTACTTATTTCTCATGGGATTAATTATACCACAATAAACATTTGAGCATGGAATAAGTTAATAAGATGAAAATAGGATGACAGTAATATTTTCAAATATAATAAACACAAGCTTTACAATTTTCCTTCAGGTAAAAAGGTACTCCTTTTAAAACGTTCAGAAGGCATAAAATATCATTCCAAACAAATACAGTAAATCTGAGCAAACCATCACACATACGAGGCAATGGTCTATCTTTCATTTTCCATCTCTTCTATGGATTTTACCCATCAGTGCTTTTCTTCATTTGTTGTCTTTAATATTGTGTAACCAGTTCATACAACAGGATCTTCTAAATAGGCCTTTTGTATGTAGCTGATGTGGGATTTTCCTTATCAAAATTTCTAAAACAATTTGAAAAATACTAACTATGAAGAACAGTAGAAGAATACACGCCAGCAGCTTTGGTAGTGCTCTTTGTAGGACAAGCTATGTTTGCCACCAAAAGCAAGCTCAGGGACTGGGGAAGACAGGTGAAATTGCAACCTTACTAGGTGAAAGGAATATTGTTTGAAGAGTAGGGAGAGAATTACACCGAGTTTACTCTTCCTTTTCTGTTTTTATGCAGCTATATTTTTGCTTACACTATCATGGACATGATAAGTGGGCACATATGCTGAAAAAGACACACTTGCTTCACTATGAATAAGGAGGATGCAACATGTGTGTTCTTCCATAGGGAGTGAGTATAAGTATTTGGGTACGTTCTGCTAAGGCCAACCTTTCTTCTGGCCTTTTATTTCAGTCCTTTTTCAGCTTCCCAGCTTCTCTGCTTGTTCTGTATCCTTTCTACTTTAGGATATCTACTTTGTTTTTCCTGTTTTATGCAGATGTGTATACCCATGCACATGTATCTGCACAGGAAATATTACCATGTCAGAAGCAGACTTTCTAGGAAGAGTCATGTGCTAAATCTGGCCCTAGAAGTATTCACAGGAAGGCATAAAGAGGCCAAGAGGATTTTCTCTGTTTGGCATTCTTCAGCCTCTTATTTTTCCTGCGTTGCTTTTTTCTTCAGAAGCTGGCTGGGAGCTATAGTGGATGGTGAAGCGTTTTAAAAACAATGTAGTGTTAAAACCATTGAATGATACAGCTGCCTCCTGAATTTTTTAGCATTTGTATGAGCACCTTTTGTTTCAAATTGGGGAATGAGGAAAAACATAAACACTACGGGAAAATAGGAACTAAGTGCATTCAAGTTTTCATTTTGTAAAGATTCCTGTATAATAATTTCCCAAGAAATACAGTAGAAGCCTTACTGCTTGAATATTTAAACATTAATTGAACAAATACTTAGAAAAAATATATTGTAGGGAACACTCCTGCTATCAAAAAATGGATACCATGACCTAAAAGCCATTGCTTCTGAATTAGATTCTGTTCTCAGAAGCTCTCATCATCAATAAAATCTTGCAGAGCTTATATCTGTTTGCTGCACCTGGTCTGTGCAGTGGACTTGAGCTGAGTATGAGTCTATGATCTGAGGGTTATTCAAAACCGTGGAATATCAATACAATGTGTTATAAACAAAAAGGTCTGTATGTGACTTCATAAGGGGTCAATGAACTGTGCATTAATTTCATTTAAATGTCTTTACTTTTTGTGTGGTAGTCCAACAACAGCAGCTGATGAGTGGGTGACATGCAATGTCAAAAAATAATCAAGGTAACACAGAGATCAGTGAGCCTAGGTGATTAGAACTCCAAAGGATAAATGTTATTAGTATATTTATTATTTAAAGACAGATGGTGCAGGGTTGAGATGAGGGAGATTGGAAAAACACAGTTGGCAAGCAATGTCTCTCTTTATTTTGGTTAATAAGACATCCAAGATTGCATACGCTATTGCAGAGCTGAGTTTGATTACATAAGAAATGCAGAAGATGGATAAGGTTAAGCTTTTGCACACACTGAACTCATCCCTCAGCTGTCTCCAGAGGCCTAAAGATAGATTCCCTGCTCTCTTCCCTGGCCCGAGTCCTCTTCCCAGTCCCTCCCCCAGTCCCCTCCAGTCCCTCTTCCCAATCTGCAGCAGAAGTTGGAGCTCAAGAGTGATTGCACTTGCATTGCCTTGCCTAAGGGCAGGCTGATGGGATCACAGGACTTTCCCAACATTTCCTGGCCATGCTTTCTTCCCTGCCCAAAATGCAAACCCATAGAAGCAACTCGGGGAGTAATGGCAGGAAGAAGAAACTGCTGTTGCCTGCTCCGTTTCACTCCTTGAAGCATTTTGTTTGTTTCCTGTTCTGTAATATGGTCCATGCTTTGCCCAGAGTTGTAGTCACTGCTTTTGGTCTAGGCTCGCAACCATTGTCTCTGCAGTGCTCAATAGTAGAAGGAACACTTAAAATATCTCTGTATTTGTATCTTTCAAAATGTATCCTTTTAAGGTCATGATAGCATGGGAACATAAACAATAGGAGAGCAATGCTTTTTGTGGTTCAGTAGGAATCTGTTCTTTAAGATGCTCAGTGCTTAATAATCTGTTTTGTTCTCTAAACCGCCTCACTTAGGGTTATGTTCCTGAGTCTGAGTAGCAGTTTATTTTTCAGTTGTATCTCGCCACTGCTTATCTCCTGCAAAGTCATTGTAATATTTATCTCCTTAGACTGCCAATCAACTCAATAGTTTTAGTATTTCAAAGTCCAGTCGTCAAATCCCTGGGACCGGACATGTGAGTAGCTTTTGGCCAGCTTGATAAAATATTGGAATTGCATTTGTATCCACAAATGTTTATACTGTATTAGGCTTATTTGGCTAGAATAAAACAATCTGTACTCCAGAAAGTTGACCCTTAGTATGACAGAAATATGACAGTAGAGTAGCAGTTGTAAAATGCCAGTGGAAATTAAGGTATATTATTATGTTTGGGTATATGTTGATGGAAGGACACGAGTTTGTTAGAAGGCTGGCAGCAAATAAAGTCACAGAATAATGTGTTTGTATCACTTGCAGCACACCTATAATTAAGGGTTATTAAAATCAAATAAGAATTAATACCTGAGTTGAGATTGTGACAGAGACTCAAACACAAGCAGTTGCAAAGCTGAAATTAAACTAATTACAAACTGATCTAAAGTTTCCTGATTAAAGTGTGTTTTCATGCATATATGATCGGGGCAGAAAAATATTCATGTACTTCCATGTATGAGGAAAGAAGAAAGCAACAATGCTTAAAAAGAGCTCTTGGAGGGATTGTGTGAATTTTTGTTTCTGATGAAGTAAAGAATAATTCCTACAGATTTTGTGTGTATTTCCTCCATTTGTTTTTCAAATGATATTTTACCAAACCTACAGTTGTAACTTAAAAGCAACTAGCATGTTCTAACTAGCTTTTCAATTTTTATTTCATCAATATTATTGAAGGATTTGGAGCAATCTCTTAAATATTGCGATATAGTGGTTTCTATAGTGATATATTTAAGCATGATTCCTCTTCCAGACCATGAAGGGGGTGACTGAGAGAGAGGAATCTCACATCATTCTAGATGCCCTTGGTTATCCTGGTCCCAAATCTAGAAACATAGGGTTCCTTATAGGTCCTTTTTCATATTTGCTCACTCAATGCAAATCAGATAACTGTGCGAGCCTAAAATGGTACTACTCCTCCTATTGTGAAAACACTTCCTTGTTAGTGGTACCAAGTTTGGATCAAAATCTGATTCACTTACATAGATTTAGTTTAGTGGTGTGACTTGAATATCTTTACATAACCAAGATCAGTTTAGGCCCACTGTATTGATTGCAGCTTGTCACGTTCTGATGAAATTATGTTACATAGCTAAAATGAAATTATGTTTATTCTTCATTTATTCAAAATTATTTTATAAACAGAAATAATATTTCATATTTGAGCAGGTTACTAGTTGAGTAGTACTGAGGTTTATGTTTTTATTGTTTTTGCATATGTATAGAACTGGAATCTCAGGTGTCTACTTACATTGTTATGGCTAAATGATCCTGCCTACTATTAAAGAATCCATATTCAGTAGCAACAAAATTAAAATCTATTTTTTAAAATTTAACAAAATTCCTTTGCACAGAAAGTTTGGTCATTAGCAGCTGATTAGTCATGTTTTGACATTTAATTTGACATTTAATTTATACTTTTAATAATTTTGTTCTCAGGGAATGAACAAATAATTATGAATGGTAATATTTTCTTCTCACTTGGTAGTCTAAGGAAAAACACAACTTATCTTGGATTAGAGAACAGACTAAAACAAAGATAGTCGTCTGTTGAAAACCTATTCTGTATCTATTTCAGGTAGTATGCACAGATATGCAGTTTATATGCATGTGACTATTTATCAGACGTAGGAATATAGAAAATAATGGAAAAAAATCAGTGAACTCCACTGAGTAATGTAATTGGTGAATTTTCAGATATTTATGGTGTTACCCAAGTAGTGTTTAAGTATGCATAAACATTTTAAAATGTCTATTTTAAAATGTATTACCATTCTGACCCATCTGATCTGCATGCCTCATCATACATGCAATATAAAGTGTCTGAATTCTTTGCAATGACATCCTTAGAGGTTATTCAAAATAGCAAAGTGAAATGACAGCAATATCTAATATATCAATCATGGTGTGGTAGCAATTAGTCTGTTTTTTTCCTCAAGCACAGCGCTAAGAATGGCAAGTGCACAGCTTAGATGATTACTCATGCTGTCTACTCGGACATCTGAGATTTTCTGATACCCATCCAAACTTTAATTATGCTACACTCTTGCTGCTAAATAAAATAATATACTTCTGTGATTTATTTCATTACTATCTGGTTGAGATAATGTACCAAGTGAGAGTGTTTGATCCCATTCATGCTGCAACACCTCCATATAGGCAAATAACATTCCAGCAGTAATCTAGGCCTATGTGAACTGCTTGTGATCTACTAAGCAATGACACTATCATTCAAGTATCTGTAGGCATTGTTCTTCATTTTCATTCACCCACATAAATGGTGAATAAACGAACTACTTCTTAATCTGGTCACTGACAGATTTGAACCTGAAACTTGCAATTAAAATCCCAGAATACTCAGTAGAACTGTCCCAGTCAGAAAAATGAAGCATTTAATCTTTGTCAGTCACGTGACTAGGATAGTGTGTTGGCTTCATGCAATTTTTTTAAAATCAAAAGCAAATAAATCTCCTCCTCCAACTGACTCTGTATTCAGAATTATTCAGGTAGTGTATCGGAAATGTCAGCTTGTCTTGTCTGGGAAGATTCTGAAAACCAAAAGCATTTCTACTGTATGTAGTCTCTGAAGTATATGCAGTAGTTGTGCACAAACTGGGTGGAAATAAAACAGTTTTTGTTTTGTCTAACAAATTGACATTTTCTCGAAATTTGCATCATTAATATCCTAATTAGGCTGAGCAGAATACACTAGTTTATACACCGTCTAAACAGAATATTTAGTCTAAATGCTATTCAAGGTTATAATGCATTAATATGCCTTTAATCTAAGGTTATTCAGCTGCTTCACAAGACTATGGACTAGATGCACAAAGGAGGTACTTGTCCTAAGCACTTACCTGGCACCCAGATCCTTTCCTATGCCTAGGGAAGACTAAATTTCTCTAGGTGTTAGAGTTTTCAGCAGACAATTCCCAGGGTGCCTGCCCATCTATTGCTTGGCATGTGCAGCACTGTTGAATCTTGACAGAACTGGTGAACTCCATTAGCCTGAAGAGCTGAGGGACTTGCAAACAGAGGTATGGCTCAACACACAGGCAAGTGATCTTGTGCTGCCCATTCTGCAGCTGGTTACGTTTACCAGCTGCAGTCCAGAAGCCATCTAGGCATTAATGCAGCTCTGCTGAGGCAAGATGTTTTACTTTGGGCACAGGGCCATGCTAAAATGGATCTACAGCTTCCAGGCCACAGCTGGCTTGTATCTGTGAGCTCAGAGAGCTGGCAGAGGAACTCTCAGATGTCTTAGGCAAACGTGTGGGGTAGATTTATACATGTTTCTCCAGACCCTGCAGAGAAGTGAGGCATACTGTTACATAAGCATATAATGCTGATCCCCACATAAAACACAGCAGGGGAGAAAAATATAACCTCTTAGTTCAGTTCTGATCACCCTAAGGCCCAGTCTGAAATCCCTCAATTTCTTGGCATGATTCATACTCCTCATTGCCAAGTTAGAGGGCAAAGTTGTATGTGGACATGGTCTTTCAGCTCTTTTGCTTTAAACTGTTGCATTTAGGGGTGAGCTAATTGCACAGGGAAAGACCAAACTTATTCAGTGATGTAACATCTAGAGTTGCTGGTGTGATATGTTAGGTGTTTAACACAAAGTGGGACAGCTTCCCTTAGAGATAATGAATGAGCCCCAACCTGGAATAACTTGTAGCTTTTAATGATCTGCACATTTCTTCATATGACATGAAAGAGCTGTAAACAGGAATCTAAAATAAAAAGATGCTAGAAAGGCACCTGTAATTTTCTGTGTTAGTGTACAGGACACTCAGCTTTCTTTTCATTTTAATGAAATTATATACTGCATATGATTTTGGAAAAAATATTAAGAAGAAGAGAAGTTCAACAGTTATTTCCTTGCCACAGGTTTATATAGCTGAGTGGTAAATCTATTTCTTTCCATTATGCCAACTCTAGTTAATTACCCAGGGTTAAACCCTGCAATAGATGTTTTAACTTATATCAGCTTAGCATTTTGCCCCAAGGCTTTCATGAACATTTTCAGTATTTTGAGAACATTATGGGGTTTGACTAAAAGCTCAATGTGGTATTTATTAAACAATTTAATAGCAAATACCTAAAAGAATGTTTGCCTTAAAACACTTCAACAAAAAGAGCTCTCTAGCAGCCAACATGACAGGCCCAGTTCTATAAAATCTTTGAACTGGTAACCATGTCATTCCTATTGCCTTTCATAACATAAGGACAGCACTATCAACTCCTTTGTGAAATTGTCCATGAATATAAAGTACCCGACACTTTTGACACGTTCAAACTCTCCTATGGAGCTTAATACCCTGCAGCACCACTTAAATCTTGAGAGATGTCATTCTTTTAATCTCTTTCCCACCCTCAGGAAACTGTCCTTCACATGGTAGTGTGGCTAATTCATGTTTCAAATGCAGCTTTGAAACACACACAACAGATTGGACCTAAATAGAACAATGAACATCAAATGTACTTGGAGGAAAAGAAATATTTCCTTTTGCTTTAGTGTTGAAAAAGAAAAAAAGAACCATAGTTTCACATGAAAAATGCTCTCAGGTGCCATTTGATCACAGACCTAAGGTACTGTTGCAAAGTGATGTAGAAGTATCTCCGACAAAAGGATTTGTCTGCCCCTGGTTGCACACTTACACTTGAAGGAAGGGGAAGCGTTATTAAAACAAAAATGGCACAGCTTCACATTATGCAGCTTGACTAAGAATTCTTTTTCCACTGGCATGAATCCATGCTGTCCTTTTCTCCTATGATAGGCACTTACAGCTTTTTAGACATGAGACAGTCATCTATTTATGCTAAGCAGACATTACTCTGCAAAACCACTGTACAGTGTTTATAAAATGTATTGTGAATTAAGCGTCTGTTAAAGCAGGAAAAGTGCAAGATGAACTTGAAGAGTCCTGGTTAAAATAAAGTGAGTTTTTCTTTTCTTTCATGGTGTGTGTGGCTGTCTACTCTTGAAAGATCAAGGTCATCCAGCCAGCACATTCCAGTAAAACAGATTTTTTGAAAACGTATTAATACCTGGAACCCCCAAAAGCTATGTTCTAAACTTCTTGTTGTAAAGCAGGAGCTAGAATGAAGTCTGCTGGCAAGTTTAATTGACGGCAGAAGAAAAATAGAAACTCTCTGGCTCAAGCTCCACAACTGCAGCACTCAGTAACACAATTA
>VYZV01012921.1:157962-171166 GCA_013401275.1 Pandion haliaetus
GGGGAGCTTCTAGCAGCTTCTTACAGGAGCCACCTCTGCAGCCCCCTCCCCCACTACCAAAGAAAACCACGCCACACAAATCCATAACAGTAACACATAACAGTAACTAAATTACAATGTTAACTAGATCAATCATTTGCTGAATTCAACTGTATTTTTTTCTTTCTTATTAGGAAATGCACATATTTATGTAGTATAACATTATTCATGATCTCGATTTGTCAAAGGATTAAAACCGAATTATCATTACAATAATTACTAGAAAGCAGTATAATATTTAATTTTAGTAATATATAAGCCTTGGTAATGTATTCTGTTGGAAAATCCATGCAGATACTGTAATTATTTACTCTACTCTTACTCTACTCTTTGTCATCTCACTTTAATTATCTCCTTAGCTTTCATTCATCATTCTTCCCAAAAATGCTTTTCTTTGCTATCATGGATCTAATTCTTTAAGTTCCTCTTTACTGTTTTGATACAGTAGTTTCTCTTCTAAAACACAAAAGTAACGTACACTTCTTAAATACTGGTTAAAATTCAAAATACATTTCCAGATTTTTCAGAATATTCTCTAGAATTTTTAAATGTAATTGAATATGACGGGACTTAGAAATGGCTTCCCAAGGGACTCACAGGAGGCTGAAAACAGGTGAGTCCTGTAGCTCCCCAGGTTATCCTTCTTGCCCTTCTTCAGGAGAGATGCAACGTCTGCTTTTTTTAGTCCAGAACCCCTCCCAATTACTCTGACCTCTCAAATACGATAGAGATATAGCAGCATCAGCCAGGTCCTCTAACACCCTTGGATGCATGCTCATCTGGGTCCACAAACTTGTGTATGCCCTGGTGGGTTAAGTGATCTTTTTCTTCCTGTGTATACTGCTTCACTCCCACAGATTCTGCTATAAGTCTCAAGCACCCAGGAGGCCTGAGCATACACCTTAGCAGTGAAATTTGAGGCAAGGGTGGCACTGAGTACTTCAGCCTTTTCCCAATCCCTTTTCAATAGGTCCCCTGCCCTACTAAGCAATGGACCTACACTTGCCTTAGCCTTCCTTTTGCTAACAATAATTTTAGAAACCTTTCTTGTTCCCCTTCACCTCTCTTGCTAGTTACAATTCCTGTTGAGTCTTGGCTTTCCTGACTCGATCACTACACATGCAGCAATGTCCTTGTATTCCTCCCATGAAGTCTGTCTCTGCTTCCACCTTCTGTGTACTTCCTTCTGGTTTTGAGATCAGTGAGGAGTGACATATTCATCCATGCTTGCCTTCTCCCATTCTTACATGACTTTGTGCATGTTCGAATGGACCATTCCTGTGCTCTAAGGAGGCTGTCCTTGAAGATTAGCCATCTCTCCTGGCTAATCCCCTTTGCCCTCTAGGAGAGTTTCTCATAGGATCCTACCAAGCCCCTTGTGGCAAAAATCTGCTCTTTTGAAGTTTGGGCTTACAATTCAGCTGCTCATCTTGCTCACTGCTCTCCAGATACCATGGCCTCACTGTCATTGTAGCCAAGGCTGTCTTATCCAACAGTTCTTCCTGGTTTTTGTATGGCAGGAACATCAGAGCATCTCCCCAGGTCAGGTCCTTCATCACTTCCATCAGGAAATTGCCTTTGATATGTTCCAGAAATCTGTATTGCATGACCACCGGGGCATGCGACTGTAGGGCCTCCTCCAGCTGCTGAAAGAAGGCTTCATCTGCGTGGTGTTCTTGACCATATCTGTAGCAGACACCTACTACAATTTTGCCTGCACTAGTATGTCCTCTGATCCTTGCCCACAGGCTCTCAAATACTGTCACTTGCCACAAGGGAAAGCTCTGTGCATTGAAGCCACCCCTCTACAAAGAGTGCAACCCTTCCTCCATGCCCACCCACACTATTTTTCTGAAAGAGCCCACATTCCTCCATTGCGGCACTCCAATCATGAGTCACACCACCATGTCTCCATAATACCAATGAGGTCATACTTCTGCAGAGGTCCACAGACTTGTGATTCCTCCTGGTCATCCCCTATGCTATATGCATTGATGTACGGGTATTTGAAATGGCCCTCAAAGTCATTCTGCTTTTACACTTGCTTTGCATGGCTCAGGCTTTTATCTTTGCAGATTTTCTGCAAAGACACTGTCAATCTCTTCACTTTCCCTGCACAGCCTGCTCACCTCTCCCTGCAGCTCCTCCAGCTGGTGACTCATAGTGCACTTCCCATGTGAGAGGCCAACACTTTCCCAGCCCTGGGGAGATGACCCAGGCCGCCTCTTCAGCCCCCGGGCCAGGCAGCAATATCTTAGCTGGTCTCAGCTGCAGTAACTGGTCTGAAAGGGACTACATCTCTCGCTGCGGTTCCCCGTAAGTCTGAACCTCCCATCAGGGGTTCAGCACCTGGATCTGAAGCAGACAGAACCTTCCACAAGGAGCCAGAGCAGATATCTATAGATATTTGATTATTACTTGACAAAACCTGTTACTGATCATCCTAATCCATGAAAAAGTTAAAAACTTTTTTAGGTTCAGTAGGGAAGTCTTCTGTCTGCCTGTTAAACATAACTGTTTAATTAATAGCTAGGGGAGATATAACCCTTGATCCATCCATCTGTTGTTATACTCTCTTGAACTCAGTCTAAAATTTCTTACAAAACCCCACATTATTGTCATTATTAATTAGAACCAGAGCAAATAAAACCAAACTTATATGATTACATTACAAGGTAACATTACAATCATTAAACTTCAACAAGAGTGTGGCAGGACTTTGTAAAACATAAGTGTTTAGTGCTCATCAGTGCAGTGCATGGACTGGCTTTTCCTTTTTTATCAAGTAAAAAGGTAAAATTTATTAAAAATTCTCTTATTTAACTTTTGGCAAATTTAAAACATCCCAATAAGTCAATGCTGTGAAGTTTGTCTCTGAGTCTGAGGGGAAAAGGATGGGTTGTCATGAGGTAGTAACATCACTAATAAATGAATGAACTGTGAAAGAGTTAGTGAGACCTAATCTTATCCTCTTTCAGTTGTCTGTTCTTTCCAGAATTGTCATAGACAATAACTTTGAGATACAAACTACACTGTAATTCTTAGGTAAGTATTCTTTTAATTCTTATATGTATTTTCTTGCTAAAGTTCCTAGATATTGAAAAAAAAAATGCTAAATTATTTGCCCATGCAAATCATCATTCAGGATTGAGGTTTTCATTGTGATGTGTTATGTCATATTTAAACCACATCGAATAAGAATTAAGCTCTTCATAACTTCTGCTTGTTTATTTGGTTTTCCTTCCTAGAAGCAAGTACTCAATAAAGTGATGTACTGCACCAGGAGGACTCCCGTGCTTTTGGTAATGCCCCATGTTTTCAATTAGATAGCCCAGGTTACAACCGCATGGGACACAGCCTAGGGCTGTGGAAATATCTGTCATAATGTGGTATTGCCTTATAAGTTATCCTGACATTTCTGATGTTTTTGAGGGATGTCTCATGTGTGGAACAGTAGGTCAGAATTCATGGCTTTTCCATTGATATTTTCTTACAATAGACTGCCTTGCAAGACTGAGGTGAACAAGATTTTGTAAACATTTTTAAAAAAATGGCTTTTCTCTATATTAACATACAAGCAAAGATAATTGTTGATAAACAGGATTGCTTGCTGTTCATTCTTACATATTTAGAGATTCCCTCCTCAGACTGGAAAGTAGAACAAATGTGATGTGACATACAACCAGCTAGAGACTGTGAAGCTGAGAAATGTGAGCTGAAAAATGGCATTGCATTCAAAACAAACTAAAAATCTCACACATCTCCACATGTAACTGCTTCTGTGGAATAGAAAATTGAATAAAACATATAGTCGATTTCACATTTGTTTTTTAGTTTCTCCATTCAATTTCAGTGTGCGAGGTAGAATAGTGTGTGATTACAGTTTTCTTTGGATGCTTAGGAACAGTAGGTCAAACTAACCTTGTGAACTATTCCAAAAGTTTATAGCACTGAAACAGAGAAAGCCAGCAGTGAAAGACTAAACCTTACATCCTCTTTTCAGAACACATTTGGCTAGCACCTCAGCTAGTCAAACAACTCTGAACTCCTATAGTTTAGTATCTCTTTTGAACAAGGTTCTGAATGACCTTCTCTTTCTCCATTCACCAGAGAGAAGTCTAACAAAAAAAGTCTATTAAATCACAGGTTGTCTTTTTGAATACCTCCCTAAATGACTTATAACAAGGATTAGGCTTCCAAGGCATAAAGGCTGGATTTATAGAGGAAACTTGTGCTTCCAGCTTAAAGGGAAACATAAAATAAATATCCATAACTGTATGGGTATGATAACATGACCCATCAACAACACTTTCAGTGGATAGTATGGTCTAAATAAGCCACTAGAGTGATGAGATACAGCCTTTTAGATCACCTTCTAGGGAAGTGATTTGGTGAGATATTCAGGTAAAAGCTTCTGTACTTCGGAAAATTTCTAAGATGACCAAAAATGTTCTTCAGCAGTTGTTGTAGGGACATCAGGTATTTATAAGATGAGCAAAGAAACTCAAAAGAAAGGCTACACTAAAATACAAAATATATTATTTATAAGTAAATGCTAGTATTTTCTAGCACTTAAAAATACTTCTGTATTTCTTTAAGGAATAAATACTATGCATGAATTTGTCTGTGATCTGATTAAGTAGTGTTAGATGCATATGACCAACTTACTCTTTTGGTTTGTAAAGAACAGGGCAGACCTTTAGGGTTCCTGATTTGCTAAGGAAAGGAAGTTTGTGATCACAGTGTCTGGAGGGGATTGGGCTGTCTGCTGCTTAACTTTTGAACTATCAGTTTCAGTTGAATTCCCAGTTCAGTCACTGCATGGTTCATCTTTAGTGCCTAATTCATTATCTTATGTTAGTTTTTCACTCCATCTTCTTGTATCCAATTCATAATCTAAGGCAGACTAACAGTGGTATCTTGTGCTTAAGATAGAAATTTTTCTGTGAGGCAGAAGTTGTAGATATTGTGAAAGATACTAAAAATTTTGATATATAGTCAGGAAAGAAGATAACCTTTATAGGTATAGACTACAAAATTTTCCACTGATCAAGCAAAATTATAATTTATAATGCAGTGGCACTTTGACTTGTCTGCAATGATAAAGGTATCATCTGCTGCAAAATTCTCATTCAGACAAGTCTTACTGTTCAGTCAGTGACATGATGGCATTGTATCATCTGTGTTGATATGTCCATCTGTCACTGTGATCTTGTCTAGTCTCTTCTTACTCTCTAGTTTTTTGAAACTATGTAACAGCAACTTGGAAACTATTTTAAAACATTAGCAGAAACACAAACTGGAAAAATGTTCTTTGATTTTTGTTACTGGTTATCTTTTTTTTCCTTCATCATCTCCCAGGTTCATTGCTTAGTAATTTTTAGCTTCCAAGTAGGTGACCCATCAGATCTCTGACCTGCCTTGTTTCCTCAATTTAATCTCTTTACTTGCTCATCACACATCATTCCTCTTCCCTTTGTCTTGCCTTCCTTCTCCTCATCACAGATGCTAATCTGGTATCCTCCTAATCCAATCTCATGCCTCCACCCGATCTCTCTCATGACCATTATCTCCTCTGTTCCCTTCTCAGCCTTTCTCCCTCTCCTTTGCCTCAAAACAAAAGCATTTTTAATCTCTCTGATGTTTTTATACTAACAAGCTGTCCCAGTTCAGGTCCAGCTACCAGTTCATCTTTCTTTTCTAAGCTCAAAAAAAAAGTTGTGTAGAGTACAATTGGCATGCTAAATCCTCCAGACCCTCTGCAGGCTCCTGACTCCACTGAAACCACTCTTAAATAGTGCCTTGATTCTAATGACGGACCTAGGACTCCTTCATCAGTACCACTTGAATTTTTATCCTGTTGAATTTAATCTTAAAATATTGTCCTCCCTTTACTTCTGTTTTCTTTTCTTTTTGTTCATTTGTTCACTGTCTCAATCACCAAATATGAGAAGTATAACTAAGAAGGCAAGGAGACCTGATAAATCATTTTGATCTAGCAAATAAGCATGCAAAAGATGTCCTTGCAATACCTAAGATCAGGGCCAGTCTCAGGAATGAATAGGAAAAGTAGGTGGTTTTGACCTAGAATTTGGGACTACACCATTGCTTCTTGTAACACCACGATAAGATATGATGTAAAGTTAAACTTTACAGTGGCAGCAACAGGCTTGGCTGACCTACTAGTCTTTCCATCATAAATGGGAGGAGCTTATGGCCCTTCTGACTAAGGCAGTTGAAAAGGTGAAAGGGAAGTATGCTAAAAAAATCATGAAGAAGCTTTCCAGCTGGCAGTGCCAGTATTCTCCATCTTTCTTTGACTCTTCTACATTAATGGAGAAGATAAAGGAAATTGCCTCTTCTTGAATGGTGAAGCATATAAAATTATCTTTTTTTTTCTTTTCCTTTGTAAGCTTTAAAACTCTGCTATAATGGGGCAACAGTGATTACTTTCTACAAGATCTAGAGATCATGCAAGTAGTTAAGGAGGCTTGTTAATATGTCTTAACTTCTTTATGCTACATAGAATAATGGGGTAAACAGTCCGATTTCTTTTTTTTTTTCTTTTGCAATGTTCACAGAATATCTATACAATAATTCAAGTCACAGTGGTTTGCCTTTTTCAAAACTGTGGCAGAATACCTCCAGCAGGCATCTCATACCCTGCTTAACAGTATAGTGATTCCCATACTTGATAGCTTGTGCATGGCACAGGTATGAGTTGTTGGGGGTGGGTTGTTGAATTTTGTTCTGTAGCACCTGCTTCCCACAACTTGAATATCTTACCTGCCTGTTAGGCTGGGATGAGAATCTCATTTTCAAGAAGCTGTGTTCTGTGTGCGGGCTCACCGAATGGTATTAAACACCAACCTGATACTGTTGCTTGCAGGCATGCAAATGATACAAGCACCGTTATTTTTATTCTTATTCCTGCTTTCCCTAAACCTCAACAATTCCTAAAGTTTTCATTTTGAGAAGGAAAACTATACACAGTGGTAGTCATAAATACATATATAAAAATAAATCTAATTCTCAATTAATATAATGCATTACTAAGCAGGATTGTTCTTGATATGCATGTTTTTCTCAGAAATCCTTGTGTTGATTAATATGTGTCATCACTGGGTGAAGCGCTACTTATTTTTGGTCTCCAAAATTAAATTCTGTCAAGTTCTCAGATGATTGCTATATTTCTGTCATAAAATAAAAAGGCTATTCAATACCCTAAATTGTGTTTGAAAAATTTTGAGAGTCTATATTAGTCAATTTAGTTATATAATCTGTCTGTGTACTCTCTTTACTACTCTGTTTCATTAGAAATGCTTTGTGTTGGGATGAAACTTGCTGTTGGCTTGCACTCATTTCCCCATCACTTCAGTAGTGTGTTCCTGGGGAAAATCCAATTAACAAACTCTCACATCACATGAAATGAAGCCAAATCCTGACAAGGGGTGGCACTGGTGTCCGCTAGTAGACCCTTTGTATCTACTTGTTTGTATCTCCTCCATCAGTTGTTTTTGGGCTTTTTTTTTTAATTATTGTTGTTGTTACACCAATTCCCTACAAGCAATACTGGAAAACAGCTAGAAAACTAGAAAAAAACTTGCAAACTAGCTAAACCTATCTGCACAAAATAATTTGCAGGGAGGTTTTTAGTATGTAATTATGGTACTCTATCTTCTTTTTATTAAAAGATGAGCAGGGAAGATCATATCTGTAGATAATAACTTCATTGTTTCATCTTCATGTACTCAAGTGAACTATAGTATGGATTCCTAAAAAAGTTCAAAAAAACCTGGAGCCAGCTAATTAAATCATTTACTTTCAAGTGATGTAGCCAGTTTTTTTAGAATAGAACACTTTAGATGACAAGGTTGACTTCCAAAGTTTTCATTTCAAAACAATCTTGTTTTGTGGTTTGTTTCATGGTTTTGCTTTTTGATGGTGCAAGCTGGAGTCAAATGTCCTAATCTCAACCATAGTTAACATTTTTTGCCTCAACAAGGACTACGCTTTTCATTATATATTTACATATCCTGGAGACCTAGGAAAACAATACCACTTAGACCTAAACATCTGTATTGATGGATGTCATCTCTGTTGGTCAACATTGATGAACAATTTTACAGTTCAGGTGGCCAGGTAGTCCTCTAGCATCTGAGGATCACAGGGCATCTTTCTTTAAGTCTTTTTGCTACAGTTCAATCCAATATAAAGATCTTAGCTTGAGTTTCATGACATACAGTTTCAACTCCATGTTCTGTGTGAGGTCTGATTCTCTTTAGCTCATCTCTCTACTTTCTCTTCTAGTGGTCTTGTTTTTAAGCTTGTTACAGCTTATACTGAGTCGTATTTAACTGTCTAAACACAAAGTCAGCAGTTCTCCTAGGTCAGAGGAACCCATAGCAGAAACCAGAATCACAAAGTGGTTGAGGATGGAGGGAACTTCTGGAGACCAACCCACATGCTCAAAACAGAGTCAATTAAAGCAGGTTGCCCAAGACTGTGTCCAGTTGAATTTTGAATGTCTCCAAAGATGGAAACTCTACAGTCTTCCTGGGCAACCTGTTCCAGTACTTGATCACCCTCAAAATAAAGATTTTTTTTCTTATATTTAAATGGAATTTGCTGTATAATAATTTGTCCCTATTGCTTCTTGTCCTGTCACCAGGTACTACTCAGAATAGCCTTGCTCCACCTTCTTTACCCCCTTTCATCAGGTGGTTATACACATTGGTAAGATCCCCCTGAGCCTTCTGTTCTCCAGGATAAACAATCCTAATTCCCTCAGCCTTTTCATGTTATAACAGATGCTCTAACCCTTCATTATCTTTATGTTCCTTCACTGGGCGTGCTCCAATATGTCCATCTCTCTCTTGTCCTGGGGAGTTCAGAACTGAACACAGTACTGCAGGTGTGTCTCCCCTTTGCAGAGGGCGGTAATCATTTCTGGTAATGCTCTGGAAGAGCTGACGACGCTTTCCATAAAGCAGCCCAATGTATTGTGGCCTTATTTTCTGCAAGAACACATTATTGGCTCATGTTCAACTTCTTGTCCACTAGAACATCTAGATCCTTTTCTGTAAAGCTGCTTTCCTGCCAGTCAGGCCCCAGCCTGGACTGGTGGCTGGCATGGAATCCTCTCCAGGTGCAGGACTCAGGAGTTCCTTCTGCTGGACTTCCTGACATTCCTATCAGCCCATTTCTCCAGCCTGTTGAGGTCGCTCTGAATGACAGCACATCCGTCTGGTTTATCAACCATTTCTCCCAGTTTTGTACTGTCTGAAAACTTGCTGAGGGTGCACTCTGTCCCACCATCAATGTCATTAATGAAGATGTTAAACTGTTTTGGACCCAATTTCAACTGCTCTGGGATACCACTATTGCTTGTCATCCAGCTGGACATTGTGCTGCTGATCACAACCCTTTGAGCTTGGCAGTTTTCTGTCTGCTTATCTAGTCTCTACTTCCTCAGTTTTTCTGTGAGGGTGTTGTGGGAAACAGTGTTGAAAGCCTTACTTAAGTTGAAATAAGCAACAACCACTGTTTTGCCCTCATTCACCAAGCCAGTAATCTTATTTTAGAAAGGAGAAAATGTTTTGGGACAACAGGCTGTGGGAGTGAAACAGCAGATTAGAAATCATCAGTTAAATATTTTGGCTCCTTCTTGTGTCCTTTTCAAAAATATGTGTCAAGAAGACAAGCTATTTGTGAATGGTAAGAATTATTGGCTGAATTCAGGAAAAGAATGCAAATTATTCTATTTTTAAATTGGCTTTAAGTCTCCATATTGAGCTCTGGTTTTACATTCTAAAAAATTCTTGCTGCTCACTGTTGAGAAATAGGCTACTGACTACTTTTAGTCTTTTCTTTCAGAGCATACTAGCAGCGTTTCTCCCAAAGCATTTATAAATAAAGAAGAGAAAATATAACCTCGATTAATTTTTTTTCCACAAATGGCCTCTGAAGCAGTAGCACAGCATTTACAGAGAGATTCTACTGTTTAACCAAACCTTTTGTTTCATGTGTTTTAATCTACTCTTTGACAAAAGCACTTTTAGAATATTTTCCTTCTGTGCTTGTCCACAGAGATTTTACAACCTTTCTAAAGAGTGTACGGCTCCAAGAGGCAGGAAATGTGAATACCGTAATGCTCAAGGGGAAAAATTGGATTCCACTGAAGTCACTGACTGAAAAAGGCAGTTTTGGATGTTATTTGCAAGCTAAAACTAGATCACTTAGAAAAACATTAAAAGAAGAGAGTGATTAAACAAATTAAAAACAAACAAAATATCATATCTGAAAAGATTTGCCAATCTATCATTTACCTATCTACATATGTACAAATCAAATAGAAGAGCCGGATGCTAAAGATTTTTATTTCTCAACCCTAACTAATATTAGAACCACTGCAAATACCTTCCTGACCTTTGCTTCCTACTCTTTGCTTTTACAGACTAGAAAACAGGGCTGAAGCTATCAGAGCATATCAGGTTATTTGACGGCTGGCTGGTCAGTTTGCATTCTCTGAGTGACAATGTGTTGGCAGCTGTCGTCTGATCAGGAATGGATGAAACAAAAATATTGTGTCGATAAAAAGCTGCCCTGCCAAGCCATGTGTGGTATAAACCTGACTGTTTTCATGAAGAAAATAGATCTGATTACAAACCTGACACCAATAGCTCTCCTCCTTTCTGAATCTGTTTATAGTTGTGTACACTGGAAACATGCTAAGGACCTGATTTTTAGGTATAGTATTTTACTGAATGCCATTGGAATTGGGTACATAAAGCTGCTAATTTCAAGACCCAAGCTGTATCTCTTAAAAGTTGCAGGAGGAGTCTCTGCATGTGACAAGAAATCTGTAGGAGCACGTATTATTTATTGCTATGTGATACATATGATACAGGGCCAGGATACAGATATAGTCTTATCTTCTTGTAAAGTTAAGGTTTTCTAATTTTGTGATGTAAAAATATTTTTTTATATCTAGTGGTAGTTGTATCACAGTTGCTTATTGTAGTGTAAAAGTGTTTAATGGTACCTTTATAGATGAACGTGGCTCAGATTTCTCCGGCATGTATTCATCAGAAAAGGTAAAACAACTTTGGGTAGACATCAGGGACATAGGTCTGCAAATAGTTTTGCAGACTTAACAGTTATTTAAGATTAAGAACTGGAGAAAAAGTTCTTGGAAATTTAAATGATAAACTTAGTTATGCAAATTCTGAATTTCCATCAGCAGAATCACATCTGTAAAAGAAAAAAAAAGAATGGTGAGATTTGCTGGTGGCACTGGGCTGCTCTTTTAGAGGGAAGATAAAGAACCTGGTAGTCAACACTATGAAATAGTCAAGGAGTCACAATGAAGTCTAGTCTTGGTAGAAAACAAGGCTTTCTAGATAAGTAAAACATAGTTTTCTACTGATAGTTGTAGCAGCTGTGGGAAAAAGGCAGGTCATACAGACATAGGATACATGGGAAGGAAGTAGCACAAACTTTAAAGAATAGAATAAATATACTGTTACACCAGTACAGATGTGAAAAAGGGAAGTGCTACTTGTGGCAGGAGGTATAAAACTGCAGAATTTCAGTTGTAAGTGTGATAGAAGGATGACATTCATGTCTGTCCTGTAACTACAGCTGTGGTGCAGCTGGGTGTAAGGGCTGTGCCCGAGTACACACCCTGTACAGTTAGGTTAATTCCCTGGGTAGTCCAAGAACTCCCCATCTAGCCATCATGTAGATGAGACACCAGGCTGACTTGAGGCAAAGTGGTTGACTGAAGTTCTAGCCACTTTCACAAGAAATACTTGACTAACTGTTACTGGAACTCTCCAGGTGGGAATTTTGGGCAGTCCTGAAGATTCTCTCAGGCTGCTGCTGATAGGTCTTCCTTTATTCTTAAATGTGTTGACTAACATCCTGTGTGGAGAATCTGGCAGCCCCAGCAACACCCCCAAGTGGTTCCTGCTGATCAAACTGTGCTTGCAAGTAGTCAGTAGAAATTGTTCCTGCAGATGTAGAAACGGTCATGCAGGATGTTTTTTTGTACATAGGTAAGGTAGCTAGAAGTTTTTTAACATATAGCTTAAGATAAGCTGTAGGGATGGATCATGAAGTCATGGAGGACCACAAGTCAGCTGGGTGTAAGAACTGAGTAGAACAGCAATTTGGAGAGTCTCATCCAGTCCAGAGGAAGACAGCTGCGAGGACCCTTGCAACAGAGGCTGTCCCAAAACCAGTGATTTATTGTTTAGTCATCTGCTGATGGTGATTCTCAAAGAATATGTGATGATATAATGATGATTAAAATATCCTGTGCTGTTGTGAAGTATCTTCCAAAGATAGTTTGGCACATCTAGTTTTTAATTAAATTGGCACTTACTCTAGTATTTACAGGCAGATATGTGTCCCAAAATCATGCAAAATGGATCAGTACCTACCTATACATATCTGATTAGACTGCCAAAGCACTTCTTTTTAGACACTGACTAAAGCTTCTCTGGCATTTGCCACCTTTATGGATCTAAAATGTAGACTTATCTAATGGATAGCGTAACCAAAGAGACAGCTTCTCTCATCTGTTTGCAACTTAGTTTCTTCCCTGAATCCTACTTCTAAAAAGAATTGAGCTTCCAGATAGTAGCTGCTATTCCAATTTCCTGCTGCTGATGACATTAGATGTTATCTTTATTGACTTTCCTGGAGAACCATGTTCCAGTCTTTGAGAAAGCACCACAGGTTCTTCAGGGTTCAAACTGGCTCTAATGTTCAGTTAAATGCCTTCCTTTTTTTCATGTGACAGATTTAGTCTACCTGTATGCTATCTTTTTCATTTTTTCTTACTCTCTAACATAACTGGCTCTTCAATAACTTAAAGATTTCTAGTTCAATTCTTTGAACAACACTAAGAAAGTAGAAGATGTGAAATAGTTTGCTCTCTGAGCAGTAAAACTTGCAGGTCTGTCACTTTTCTCAAGTTGGAAAACGGATCTTCTACTTAATTTGCTTGGTAATCACATTATCAAATACCCTTTAGTCCTAATACCATGCCTTCTTTGTAGACATACCACCTTAGAATTGATTATAATGTATGTTTCTTAAATTCCGGACCTGTCTGTGATCTTCAACAATCAGTCTGGCTAACTGCAAAAGAACTGAA
>VYZV01012922.1:2675-16926 GCA_013401275.1 Pandion haliaetus
CAAGGCAAGTATCTGCACTTTCACGTGCTTAAATATTTTCCACCTCTCGTCTCAGAAATGAAAAACAAAAAGCATTCAAAATGAGAAACCAATGGTCCTTGGAGTTACATAGACTCTTCAAAGGTAACTGGAGTAAAAAAGCAGAAGAAAATTATTTTTGGCAATGCAGTAAATGGAGGTTATCTCTGGATTCATATGTACAAAGAAAAGATCTGTTGAGCACAACAGTGGCATTTTTACATCGTTGTTTTTCAAAGTAAAACCACACTTGAAGATGAGATTTATTGCTTTGCAGCCTAGAAATTTTCCAATAAGTAATTTCAAAGAATCATCAGCATATCCAGCAGAAAAATCTTTTAGAATTACATGCCCCATTCTTTCTATGACTTTACTGCTCCATTGCTCAGCCCTCAGAGTTTCTCATGTGTGACTTTATTTATTTACCAACTTGGAAATCATCACTGCAACATTAAATAAGCAAGAAAAATGGCAATATAGTGCCTTCAAAAACAAGCCAGGAACCAGTGTTTGCCTGTGTTATTTAAGAGGGCCTCTAAAAGCTGATATTAAAATGACATGGAGGGGTTTCAGATTTACTCTCTGCCACTCTGGTCAGATCAGCTTAGTTTAAACACTCTCCAGTCAATTTTTTTAATTTTGAGAGCAAAAATCTCTCTTCGGTTGGAAAAATCAGTTGGATTCAAAATCTGCATTAGAAAATAGCACATACTTTTGCTGCTAATGCACATAGCAGGAGGGAATCCAGCTCTTTGCACCAGTGTTACCGGTTTTGCAGCACTGACAGTAGCAGCTACTTGTCCTGAATCAGTAAGATCAGCAGAAATGCCTGAAGGACACAGTGGAAGCATACCTATTGGGTAAGAGATGCCTTTTTACAGTCACTTCTCTGACCATAACCTCACTTCAAATTAGATTTTGAAACATTTATTTTGTACACTCCAGCTGCCAGCATAAAGCAGCAAGTGTTTTCAGTTTCACCAAGAGATGGGCCTGAGCTGTGAGGTTCAGATCCAGAAGTGAACTTCACTGGTGTCTGGGGGTATGTAAAACCCCATCTATCAGGCCAGTGTACCCTCGGACTACCAGTCACAGTCCAAGGGGAATTTTAACAAATGAGATAAACCCAGTATTGCCAGTTACTGCTTTTCAGCTGCTTCTTTCTCTTAAAAAGGTTGTGAATGAATAGTCATCAAAGTATTTAAAGGACTGAGCCTGAGAAACACTTTTCTGCAAGAAACCTGCCACCATTTCTACACTGAAAATACTTGTCTATGCACCACTTCAGCTTAAATTACAAGCACTGCCCAAATGAGAGAAACTGTCTTGTTACACGTTAACTTGTTGTCCTGAGTAGAAGAAAAACCCTGGCCTGCATCTCAGCTGGAAAATTTTGGTGAACTCCAGTTAATTCTTAATCCTGTTGAAATCTGTTAAAATAACTTGATTAATCATTTCAACTTCTTGTGTGCTGCTAGTAGCACTGAGAAGTAACATGCTGATTAAGTATTGTGTCAAAAATCAAGGCTTCAGCAAGGATTAGCAGAAACTCCAAACTATCAGTGAACTAAATGAGCTTTAAAAACACCTCTAATGCTGCAAGCTTATAACAAAACCTATTCCAGCCAAAGCTCACATGTATAGCAACTGCACAAACACATCTTTATTCACTCACACCTTTTGCTACCTCTTCCTTGAAGTTTCTTTCCTACTTGGAAAACAAAAACCCAAGTATATTTTCAGATTGACAGACATGACTTAACACCTTCCAGGCAGGCACACACCTGTAAGAAAGCATATGAGAAGACAGAGGTAGAACTAGTTGTAGGTTCCTGGAATTGATCGGGATAGACCTGGGTCCCTTGCTAAAGAGCCACTGATGCAAACTTCATGACTAAGTAGAGCATATGTGACTATGGCTAGACCTGACTCCAGGACACTTTGAGCACCCTGACTATGAATGCAAGTCTTTTGAAAATCCTTCCTTGGCCAAACAACCTTAGAGGCCAGCCTATAACTTGGAGCAAGGGACCAAATGAAACAGATGGTAGGATGGGGTCCTGCTGCAAATTCCTGACAGCATAGCCTGCTCTTATTGCAGCCCCATACTTAAACCATCCCGAGTTGCAGGTGGCGCCAGGGCTCATGGTCTCAAAGACATCTAAATGCTACAATAGTTTGCAACAGTTAACCAACCCTCTGGCCTTTGAAAATGCAAACCTTTTTGGCTCATCTGTGCTACTGCAACTTCCACAATAACTGCAGCTTAGTTCCTCTATGTCTGGGGAGTGAGAGATGCCTGTAATAGTAGGCTGCAGGTCAGCAACTACTAGTTAGCTTTAATTGCAGACAGCAGCTCAGTTACTGCAGCAGCAAGTGTTTATACCCTCTGCTTAGAGACACAGCAGATAATCAACTCCAGGCTACTTTAAATGCTTACACACAGCAATTGCAGCCATTTGACATTCTCTGACCTGCTGAACTACTGCTGGTAGCACTTATTTTCCCCCAAAACTGCCTTTCTTATTTAAACACCGTATTTTCTGTTCTGTCAAACCAGGCCTGGCCCTGGCACAAACTGAGGTCCGTCCCAAGGCAACGGCATTAGCCACACATATAATAGCTGTCAGTGGGGAGGTCTTCTACTGACTGCTGTGTGCAGCTTAACACTTGCTAGAAATGATCCACATGTTGTAGCAGCTAAGTTGCAAACATTGAAATTGCTGATAGAAATACTTCATGTTTCCAATGTCCAGAGAAAAGTGAATGTTTGGTAAATAAAAACAACTGAAATAAGCTTTAAAAAGACAGACCCAAACAACTGTGACTGATCTGATTAAAGTACAACAAACTCAATGTTGACCTGATATAACCTGGTAAAGTACTTCTCTCTGTAAGTCATTCTTAACATTTTACCAGAACAGAATCTACAGGAATGGTCTGTTCATGGTTGCTGGGTTGCTTTTCTTCCTTCCTACAGCTAGAAAAACTTTAAATGAACTTGCTCAATGAATAAAAGTAGAAAGGAATAAAGGGTGGAATAAAGCCAGCTTGATCCACACGCTCCCTGTGGCGATAAACTGCCTTGGTGTGTGGGACACATCAAAGCAGCCCACAGGTCTCCCATTTGCTAGAGGTCTCATATCTTGGCTTTCACTAAAATGCCTCTCTTACCATTACCAATTGGAGAGGAGAGCAAACCTCCTAAAAGGGCAGAGTCAGCCCCCAAAAAAACCCTTGGCCATTAACTCCCATGCAATACTCCTGCTATGGAAGGGCAGACACATTCCTTCTAGAGGCTGATTTTCTTAAGTCACTTCTTTTATGAAGCTTTTGTGGGATGTTTTAAAGCAGAGCCCTGCACAGCCCAAGGCAACCCTCGTCAGAGCCGGGACCGCAGGCTGCTGCAGCACTACTCACTCATGAGAAGGGCTGGCCAGGGAGCTGCTGGCATCCTGGGGAGCAGGGGCGCTTCCCTGAAATCATCCTCCACAATCCACAACTGCTCCATCACGTCCTTTCCGCCACAGGTGGGGCTGTGCAGATGACAGGAGTGACTCTTTGGGCATGTAATCACCATGCACAGCCCTGGCCTCCTGCTAGTATCCCTCCCTAAAGGGCAGCTGGTAGCATTTCTGCTCCTGCTGCTCTTCTCACCTTTTCCAGGTTAGAGTTTGCAAGAGGAGATGTGATAGCTTATTTTTCCTGCAACTGACTTGAACAAAGCAGTGACATAAACTTTTGCTGAATGGATTGCAGATGGAAACTGCTGCTGTACAGCTAACATCTGCATTTAGAAAGCAATGAGCAGAGAATTTGTTAGTAGTTAAACACTAAATAACTGCTTCTTCAAATAAAGACCTCATCCTCAAGGCTCTGACTTATTTTAATATATGACACAGTGATTATAAATAAGACTAGACTTTATCGTTGGTCCTAATGGACTACAGCCAGCAAAATTCATCATTTTATTCAGAACAGTATTTTAAGACATCACAAAAAAGTGTTCTATCTAATTTTAAAATATATACTTTTCTGCATATAATAGGTACGTGATATAAATCAGCATGAGTTGACTCATCACAGCAAGATTTGACACTCTTGATGATCAAGTTATGCTAGGAGCTAAAGGACTGCTAACATAAACTGAATTTTGTTTTGATAATTCTAAGAAAAACAAAGGGATTAATTTTACAAAGGAAAAAATCTAATTTTTCTTAATCTGCTGTTTTAAGCATAGATTTATCACCCCAGAAAATGAAAGCTCAATTGAACTCATAGACTATACCATGCCTTAAACTTTAACTGGTTCTATTAATGGCAGAAATTTGAATTCTACATGAAAATACCCTTTCTAAGAAACCTTAGCCAAATCCTCTTGGATGTTGAAAGCTAGGAAATAACCTACTCAGTATAAACTGGTATGACAAGGTCCAGGATCTAGTCCACCCAGGTCATACCAGCATGGTGCCTCTCTCTGAACAGAGAGGGGCTTTGTGACTCAGTGCGGCTAACAATTCTGGGCAAGAAAGTCTCCATGTTCAGGATCAGCCATAGGTTTTCACTATTCACATTTTTATTTGTTTATAACAATCTTTATCACTTTCTGGAATATATGAATACTAATCCAATCCATGGTCATTCACCTATTTCTTTCTCGGTGGAAATCTACCTAAGTAGAGAATTTAACACTTAGCTTCCTATTTTCCATACACTTTCTGCTAGACACTTAACATCACTGTTCACATCTTCCTTGCAGACCTTGACAGCACTGTTTTGTTACAAACTTAACATTGGTACAAGTTACATAAAATGCTGGCTGAGCAGATCTTCCTAACACCTACAACTGTTCAGAGCATAAAATTAATCTCATAGTACACAGGCTGAATTCTGACCTGGTAAGCACAGGGAAAATTCAGAGTAATTCCACCAACTACAAAGAAAATATGCTGGATTTACTTCAGTGTAAATGAAGTGGGAGTCTGGCCCCATGCAGCTACTTCTTTTGTTGTTTGGAGGCCACATCAGTTTGAATAAAGAAGAGGACGGAACAAAGCGTCCAAGGTTTCTGCCTTTGCTCAACAGATTCAAGGACAAAGGTAAGCCCATCTCCCAGAGACCCTAAGCTGTATGTAGTCAGTTTATTCTTTGCTGAAATACAAAGACAAGAGTTCTGAAAGGCAATTAAAATTTACCAAAAATGCTGTTCAACCTAGGTGAAACTTGTTAATTCCAGCCCTTGATGTTTTTTCCTATTTCTGTTTCATAAAAGATGTAGACAAATGTCACAGACTCAGTAATTTACATAATGTCACATTCTGACTCAGTGCAATTTGCTTTGCAAAAATCTACCATTTACATTAATCTAAACTGGGTTCCCACTGATGCATCTCTGTCAACAAAACAATACAGATTTAGATCTATATTACAAGGTCTGAAGATCACCTGAGATTCTGTTCTGGTATCTTCTTCCTTTTATCTATTTTCTGTTTTAAATCTGTTTAAATTCCTAGAAGAATTATCTGCGATGTTGCCATGTAATGATACAACAGATAGTGTAAGTAACAGGGTAACACACCCTCTGTTTTCTTAATCCATTTCTTGAGTTTTAGCACCAGCTGAGAACCAGTTTTACATAAATGAGCTCTTGAGAGCCAAACTCTGGCCTCTGATACATATCATTAGCAACACAGATTTAGGACAGCTTGTGGTTTTTGTGAGAAAAGCTTTACTGAGCATAATGAGTTGCCAGAGCTTTCACATCAGGCTGCTGGCCCTGTCAGCCATGAGACCCACTCTCCTATTCCCCAAGTTCCTGACAACACCTTTACTGCTCCTAAAATCCAGCCCCTCTTCCACTGTTCAGTCTAGAGGCAAGCTTCGGGCTAACCCAGGTCCTGAGAAGCTGCCCAGAAGATACCTACACCTGGCTGGGACTGGGAGTGCTTCACTGGTGTGCCAGCACACAGCACTGAACACTGTGGCTGTCCTAGTTTCACCAGGCCTCTCCTGGGTCTGAGGAGGAACTTGCTGATTTTTGGCTATGCGTTCAGCTTGCCACACATGCCAACCATTATTATATGTTTGTTTGTTTGTATTCTGGGCCTAACTCCCCACTGCATTTCTTCAGTGTTATTCCACTGCAATAAGTAAAGCTAAATCAGAAAAAAACTGGAGTACTACTGTTGCAAAATCAGGCTCGCTGCCTTCTAAAACACTTTAGGCACAACTGAGAACTCCCATTTTGTACCATTTATAAATTCTCCCCTTATTCGTTATAGGAAACTTTGGTTATCAAGCTGCAAGTGTGCCACTAGCAAAAGTGAACCATTCTGGTTTGTTGGGAATAATTAATGATGCTGTCCCAAAGTGACTTTTATTATTATTTGTAATGCAGTAAGGCCTGGGTGGCCTCTGGCCCAGACGAGTGGCCCATTGTGGTAACGTTGTACAACGACGGGACAAAAAGGCAGTCAGAAGTCCCTGCCATTGTTAAAGTTCAGAACTTTTACAGAGAACATGCTAACAGTTTGGGGGAATTTTTTAGTTCTTGATAGGGTATTTAAGTGATAATATAAATGTCATTATCACTTAGCATGCCTACAGCACTATTACACAGATCTCAAAACTTGTAGAGGGAGGAAATGGTTGCTGTTTCCATTTTTACATTCAGGGGAACCAAGGCACCAGGGAAGAAAACCGGTCTCAGCACACCTCGTGCCGAGCCCTGGCATCCCTCAGCACGGCATCAGGTCTCCCTGCTTCCTGGCCAACCGACAGCAGCAGGCACTGGTAATACTTGGACCATTTGATAATAGCTGGCATCTGGAAAACACCCACTGATGTCTGGAATTCAAAATGATAGCTTCTGACAACTCAAATACAATTTACATCACAACTTGGTAACCGCAGTGTTATCGTAGGTTTCTAAGGTAAGCACATACAACTCCAGCAAAGTGACTATGCAAATCTCACACTATGTATTTCCACAAGAGTCCTCATTCTCAATGAACTGCGCACCAAAAAGGGACGGAATAAATCACAGACAAGATAGAAAAAGAAAACCATCTACTCATTAATCCACACTGACTTTTTCTGTCCAAAGAGAACAAAGTTGAATGGAAACCACTCCTCACATCAAAAGCTATTCAAATCTAGCAAGTTGTATTTGCTGCACCATCTACCTGATTCAGAGATCCCTGACAGACCTGTATGCTATGCACAAGTACACAGGGCTTGAAATGTCATCTATTTGTCTGTTTAGAAGAGAAGAAATGTGAGTCATGCTCCACAACAACCCTGGAGATGTGAATACCCTTCACACTGGTCTGTGCCCTATGGTCATCATTTTGCCAAATGCTTTTACGACCAACCAGCACTGAATTTAAAATGCTGTAGGCCTTCACCATCTTAAGATTTGAGATAGCTCACTGGGGTCTTGATTAAGGTCCCCATTTTCTGACTGAATGTTTTTGAAGACCTTCTCTGTTCAGGCCACATACGCACATATCTTTGTCTGCAGGCTGTGAGCTCTCCCCATGTCAGATCCCTGGGCTGCTCACTAAACTACAGCCAAATATTTCTGTGTGGTGAGGGCATGCTGTAGAGCATTTGTAGTTATATCCTGTGCTAAGAGAAAAACAGCAGCTTAAATGATTTGGCTTGTACTTTAGAAGAATTTTTTAAACCCCATAATGATGGTTTTCTATACATAGGTTGCAGAAATGGATGCCTTTATCAATGCAAAAAAATGTAGTATGAACATTTTCAGCTGTTCAAAGTCAAATGTAGTTCTTAAGTGTTTATCTTTTTGGAGAGTCCAGCTTAAGGGTAACAGGAATAGAATGTGCAACATGCAGAAACTGAATTGCTTCAGATGAAAAAAGAAGTCATCTTTAAGGCACTAGCACCTAATTTCATGTTTTATTTGTTTTTGACAAAATTCAAGGGTGAGCTTAGAATACTCTCCACTTCAGAGCAAATGTCCTCCAGTCAGGCATCCTTGGTATTCTGGGGTTTCTTGCAAATAAGGGTTGTGATTGCCTTTGTGAGATGTTACCTCATGGGCAGCTGAACAGCACATATGTGTGGGTATTACACCTCTCTTGAGTTTCAGTACCTATTCCCTTGTACTCCAACAACTCTAACAGCACTCTCTTTTCCCGTTTGCAGTCAGGACCAGCCACACTCCATCTCACAAAATGCTTTAAAGGCAGCCACATAAAAATGGTGCATCTAGCAATTCCCAGAAGGCTCAGACCTATTTCCTCTCCCTTTTTCCCCTCACCTGACACAAGTCTGGTTACTCCACTGGCTAGGAGAGCTATAACCGAGCCCCAGGGACTATCTAACTCATGCGCCGGCATCAATATAAAAGTTTTAGTGTGCTATCCTCCCTGGCAGAAATAACCTCTACCCAGATGTAAAGGCTAGCCAAGAAGACAGAGAAGAAATTGGTCTTTAAGTTTTGCAGGTCATCAGCCAAGACACATTCGAAACCAGAGCATTAAATATGTTGGGGTTTGCATCACTCCAAACAAATAAATCCAGCCTCGGCTTTACCAACATCTTTGTCTAACTGAAAAGGAACTTCTCATTCGCCTGCTGCCGCCTCAGGTGTATTAATTTTGCAGGCAGGCTGGAGCTGACTTTCCATCCCCCCGCTTGAGCAGACGCTTTAGTACAAATACTACATTCTTCTGGCCCAGAGGGAAATTCTTGCTGCCTGCACTTTAACAGTTGAGCTGCATGGCACTCTGGGAGACTTAAATATGGCACAGTAGTTCTATTGTTTAATATTATTAAAACTGCTTGCTCTCTTGTGATTCTGCAAGATCCTGGAGTGTAGCAATAAGTGCTAATCTGTTTCATATCTATCAGCTAATTCTCTTCTTTCTAGTGGATACCACTTAGTAGTTTTATTTTAGAGATGATTACAGATGCATCAGGATACAATAGATCTCCATCGTTATCAGTTTTATTTTTTTCTTTACGCACATGAATTTCAGTGGCAGTTTTCTTTGAACTTGTGGATTTGAATAGAGTCAGCTGACTAAAAGAAAGTTCCAGTCTATCAGAAAGATTTCCAATTACTTTATGTCAAACAAACTTGTCATGCCTTGATCTACTAACACTGCAATCGCCACAGACCAAGCAAGGCATGAGAGTATAGCACAAAAACAGCATATACCAGTCAGTGGATCTGCTAGGCTTCCTAGAGCTCTTTATTTTGTCCTAAGCTTCCATTTGTTAAGGAACAAACTTGCTTTTTCTATTGTCATTAATAACCCATTGTTTGTGCTGATACAGTTCAGGCTTTACTTACCATAGTCATTTTTTCTATCTGCTGCCATCCATTATCATAAAAGCATACATTTCCCAAGCAGCGTCAAATAGCCTGCAGCAAACTGCTGTCAGATTACAGTTGGGCAGGTAAATTACCCCTCCTGACCAACTGAGAACTGCACATGAGCTCCTGTGATTGCTACTTTACCTTACACACCTCCAGCCTTTGCATACGTGGGCATCCTGGATACGCCAGTTGATTTTAGTCCTCCGAAACTGGACGGTGACAGTATGGAGCTGCCTCCTTCTTCTTCCCCATTCTCCCAGCCATCTGCCATGCACGCTACCTTCACACAGCTTACTCAGGTGTCTGTGAACCTGCTGGACACCACTGGCATGTGGTTTTCTGTACAGTCCAAAAGGTGTGTTCTGCCCACCTTAAGTAAGTATGAACTCACTTGTGCTCTATCCAGTGCCCTGCCTGGGAACTGCTCTAAAAGACAGGAAAGATGCAGTCTCCATGATGTAATTTTGCAGGTAGAATAAACGCTAAGGCAGTGGTTCAGAGGCCAGTACAGTGAAAGAGAAATGTTCAATACTGATAATAAACATTTCAGTATTTTTGTTTATTGAATACAGGTTTACCAGGCTGAGTGCAACTGTCTACTGACATTTGAGAAAACCAAAAGAGAGGTTCTTGGCATTCAAATAGAGATTCTAAATAGAGAACTTTGCCTCCAATAAATGAAGACTTGAGACTGCAGGCATATTCAAGATGTCTTTTTATAAAATACAAGGAAATGCACAGTAGTACATCCTTTTTGTCACTCTAAGGTTTAGCATTAATTTTGCTTGTTCACACCAATGACCAATCCAACAGGTTAACTCCAGATTTTATCATAAGGAGGAAAACAGACAAATGGATTTCAGAGAGCTGGGGATCCCTTCTTTCTTTTGACCACTAGGAACTTCACTGGCTGAGGGGATGAGTGACTGGTTTCCTCTAATACAGATGCCTCTTCATTTCTGAGGACCTACAGGGTAGTTTGAAACCTGACCCTGGTTTTCTGCTTGAGTCTGGTTCAGTAACACACAGTGCTTCTGCCAGCCCACAGGGCTCGTTAAATATTACGCGCTCAGTAGATGGGATCACTCTTTTTTTTCCCCTTAAGTACAGTAGAACCTTTTTACAGTTATACTGAACCCCCTAAACTTTGCATGTCTTTACTAAAGTGGGTTTTTCATTATAATCAGAATTGCAATTAAGTAGAATTTGATGCAGCAAAGGAACTTTTCATTCTAGTCCTCTTGTAAACAGAATTTCACTCTATCTGGATTTGTGGTAGGCACACTCCATTTTATTTAACTGAAAAAAATCTGTTTTAAAAAAAATCAACTATACCTTTATCTTTGATACAGAGCGATCTCTGCACATTCTGCCTACAGGTAGCATTTCCTTTACAAAAGAACTGCTGGAAAGGCCAAAGAAGACACTGCTGGTATAAAATGAATTATTATGGAGCATGATTTTCTCCCTAGAACTGCACAAGTGGCCAATTCGTTACCACCTCCTAGTAAAGTTTCACAGGACTAAAGCTGTGGCAACCGAGGTCTCAGCAGAGCACTCTCCCACGAGGCAGCTCCTTTTTAATAAACAACCCATCAGCAAGGAAGCCCATAAAGCACTCTGCCACTGTAGTCGTTAACTGGGAAACAAATTCAGATGCATATCAAATATCCACTTAAGAAGAAATCCTGCCCACAGTGAAGTTCATTGACATCAGCACTATCTAGATATACTCTCTCCAGGTACAATGCTTGTATTTCTCAAAGTACAAGGACCACAATTATGCAGATAATAACCTATAGATGTTGAATAGTCTCATATCTCTCTCTCTATTTAACCTTGAGATTTCCAGGAAAGAGAGACATCATCTAGAGATACTTGCATCAGATACTTTTACCAGTTACATAATAGCAGTGACCGTTTCACAGAGAGTCTTGCTGCAGTTACAAAGTTGGAAGGAAATATCTGTAACATGCAGGAGTAAGAACATGGGGTAAGAAGAAAAGATGCAAAACCGTGGAATAAATCTATAATGTAAACATGTGCATCCACGTGCAACCTGCATAGAAAGGTAACTGCTGTGTAACATCATGAACACGTAAAAGCACACACCTAGCAGTGGTTAAAAGGTACATTTGCTCAAGCAGATGTGGACTTTTCATGTGTCATTTGAACAGCCTTTTTAAAATGGTGCTTGCCTTCCCTATAATATAGGCAGGATGTCAGGAAATTTTTTTTCAGAAAGTTTATCAGTCCTGTCAAGTTACAAGTCCTCAGATCCTACAGTAGGCCCTTTACATACACCAGCACCATGTGCGATCTCCGAAATAAGCAGGTTCTCTGCTCACCCAGCAAGGACTTCACAATGTGAGCAGAGTAGAGTTGAGACTAGCACAACAAAACAGTTTCTCAAATATTAGGATCACCAGGTACTACCACCTTCTGCACAATCTTATTGACACCTAAATTTATCTGGCTCATTAAAAAAGGTCTGATATTGTAGCTGAGACTTCCACAATTGTCCTATGATAGGAATCAGTGCTGGAGCTGTGCACATGCAAGGAGTCTGGGCTATTCTGTCACATGCCACAGAGCTCCATGCTGCATCATTTAGTCAGGCAGCGACATCCTCATTTCACTTGGATAACAATGATGAATTAGAAGAAGCAGCTATATGAAAGAAAGAGGCTCCACTAATTATTAAATGAAATGGTGTCCACCTATGCAAAAAANACCATATAAAAAAAAAAAAAAAAAAAAAAAAAAAAAAAGCCTGATTAGTTGCAAAGAAAGCTGGTATCCATCCAAAATCAATCTCCCTTGGGATATAAATTCCCGCATCTGACAAGATGGAAACTTGTTTAATCAGTTTTGCAACTATCCAAAATATGTTTCCATGCTGAACATTTTTGCTTTCTCACTCTGCTGGTTTTTCTAAGAAAGGATGCAATGAGCCTAGGCCTTCTACTGTGAGCACAAAAGCTTTATGCCAAAGAACAAACAAGAGAAAATAAGACATTAAAGTCCTGTCTGGCGAAACCATTAATAAGTTCACAGTCACCATTTCCTTCTTCCTCCCCTGCACCAAGTGTTTCTTCCCAGACAGTGATCCAGACTGCTGATAGCTCTGGCAGGGAGCTTTTACCAGAAATTTTAGCAGGAAATGTTAATTTGCAAGCCTCGGTGTCCTCCCTCGGGGAAGACGGACGTTGTATCTGCACAACCAAACTGTGGGGACTCAGAGCTCCTCAGACCTGCCTGCAACACGCAAAAGAGAAACTCCTCTCTATCTCTAGCAAAGCTGAGTAAAAAACCAACTGTACTTATTTTCTTTTGCCTTTTCCCCCCAAGCAATGAAGTACTAGAAGAATGTCCAAAGCAAACAGAAAAATTCTGTTAATGAAATCTCCAATTTAGTGTAGTTTCATGGCAGAACTCTGAGCTCAGCCTGATTTCTAGGACAAAAAACCTAGCTGGAAATTTGTAGGACTAGAATAAAACAAAGCTATAGCTTTATGTAAAAATTCTACTGCATTTCTATAAAACAGTTTAATGGTAAAAAGATAGCCTGTGTGAAACAGTAAATATGTAACATATACATTACAAATAAATTAGATATCAAGCATAAACACTTTTCTACTACAAAGTCGTGTAACAGACAGAAAGGAAAAGCCAGACTCACTTTATTAACAGTTCCAATAAAGCTACAGTAAAACTACAGGTCACTTGGAGAATTAAAAAATAAAAATAAACCTATAAACTCATTGAGGAATTATGTAGCTCGGACTCTTGAAGTTTTATTACTCAGATAGATCACCTGATTTCTTTTTCTTCCTCTATGAACTTTGAACATAAGGCTGTAATTACTTACTATAGATGCAGGACAGAACAGTGGTCTTGATTAGGAAAGCTTTTATCAATCATAGGAAGTTTCATTTGACTTGTTTTATGTGTTTGCATGTTCCTTTGGGCCAGGACAAATGTTCTTATCACATTCATATTTGTGTGGTTAGCAGACTTTTCTGCATCTGTTTTGTCCTTATCCTCCAAAGACAAAATAAATGGCGTGCTGCTAAATGTTGAACTTTACAATTTTAGTACTACCTTGGGACAGGAATGTATTTTGACTAACTGTACGAACCACTAACATGTACAGTCAAGGCACCTACCACGGAACACCAAAGTTCTACTTTTTTTCTTCACTGCTTAATTTGAACCAATATGTCGTACTCTGGATGACTTCAGAATATACTATGAGGTGCATAATTTAATCCAGTTATATTTTGTAATCTAATTTTGCTAAGAACTTTCAAGTGTATTCCAATAAACAAACCTTCCGTGAAACAGCAGGAAAATATTAGAGGTGGCATCAAACCACTACTCCATTAGACATAAATTACTCACAGTATGTTCCCCACAAAGCAGAGTAACAAAATTTGTAGGCCACAATATGAGGTTGTACCCAGAAATACTTTCCAGATGAAGCAAGCAAGATTTGCAGTGGTTTTGTGACACAATCGACAATTTCCTGCTATTGGAAGAGAGATTATCTAGTGCATTTGGTGCACGGATTCTGTTTCCTTGCACACCTCCATTTCTGAGTTCAGTGAGCAATAAAAGCTAAGAAAGACACTTGTACAAATGTAATGTCCATCACGGCTCTCTGTGTCCTTCTTCTTCTGTGCAGCTGGCCCTGAATGCCGAATAGCTCATCACTTGTGAACTATTTCATCAGACAAATCTAACAAATACTTTGCCTGCCAAGCGCGTGTGATATTTCAGCTTCATGCCCCTTCATTATTCTTAAATAATACAACCCTGCCATTGCTACCCATATACTCTTTGAGAAGTAAAGCATGGCTTGTTTGAAACATACACTAA
>VYZV01012922.1:21575-55816 GCA_013401275.1 Pandion haliaetus
AGACTCCTAAAATGAAAATCAGCAGCTAAATTTAGAGCTGTCCATGCAACTGCCCTCCTCTCAGTAACAAAGGGAGGGAACAACAGGAAAGAGCCAGATGCTTCTCAACTCTCCTCGCCAAATTCTCCTCTCCTCGGAGTCAAAAAATGTAGTATGTAATCTGGGGGAGGAAGACACGCCAATAATCATGTCAACCCCGCAGTCAAATGACAAGGCAAACATACTGGGCCAAACCTATCTGCAATATAACTCTTGTGACTTGAGCAGACTTTGTTCTTCCTAAATACTGGCAAGTAGCCATAGGCTAACAAATGGCTAGANCTGATGACTTCCACACCTCCCAAACGCATCTCAATGATCCATTTTTAAATTAGAAGTACTAGCACAAAAAAAAAAACAACCCCAAAAAACAAAAAAAAACCCAACCAAAACTGCTTCTCATTCTTTACTCTACCTACATCAGAATTTCCCTGGTTTCAATTAATTTGCCATTTCAGCAGAGTATGAGTTTGCACCAGTTCTGTCATACTTCCCTGACTCCTCAGTTTGAATGTAAGAAGTAAGGGTTTAGAAAACAAACTCTTGTCTGAAGCTGATCATTCAGACCCTCCTCTATCTTTGGTTACGTGACAAAATTAAAAATATATACATCACTAGCAAAAACTTCCAGGAATAAGCAAATCAGTCTGGAGGAACTCCAAAGTATTTATCAGAGAATGATATTCACCTAGGCGTGCCAAAATGTCAAGAAGTTAATCTTACCAGAAGACAGGTTTTCTGCAAAACCCCCATGGCTTCAGGATGAAAGCATTTACTACAACTCCCTGTCCAATTTTTCATTCCACTAAGGCTTACGGCTAATACATGGCTAGGGAAAGAGGCCTTGCTCTGACCTGCAGCAACAGCGATGATAGTGTTGTGACACAACCCAAGTGGAGATACATGACTATACAAGTCTGTCATCTACACGGCGCACTTATTCAGGGCCTTCCATTGTTAAGTTCTGATTTATATCAATAGAGGTGAACATGGTGACCAACGGCAGACAGCACATGGTTTTAAATATAAATGAAACTACAGAATCCTATTGTGTGAAAGCACAGAAGCGGGGACAGCATAGGAAGGGTGGGTGGCTGTGCTGAGCGATCTGCTGATAGAGGTTACTATCTCTTCTTGATAGGGTCTGGCAAAAAGGATAGTAACTTCTACAGGATTTCCCTCCCCTTTTTCAATGGCCTGAGGCCCAGACTAGCAGGTATGACACAAAATGCAAAATGTTTTCCAGTTATCTCTACAATGCCATACCACTGAAATTGATTTTGCAAGCCAGGCCACCATTTTCTGCTTTTTCCCATGCAACTAAACAGAGAACTCCTTTAACTTCCTGTGTCTGGAATATCTGTTGTTATCACCTATGTTTAATTAAATTTTTATGTATTATTTTCTTTCATGGAAGAGTACTTTGAAATTTTACTTCTACATTGCAATGTAAAAGCACCTTCTAATCAGATTAAATGAGTAATAAAAACCTAACCTAGGTTTATGGGGCAGTTAACCTGGAGGCCACTAACTATGGTATTTCCTATATTTTACACCTATTTTGGGTCGCTTTACATTAAATTAGCAATGGACTAAACTGAAATGTTTTCTGATATAAAGAGAGTGCTTGTCAGGAAAAACGAGAGCTCCCAGGGTTAGATGCACCTACCATTCACCCATCCACAAAGGGGAATGTGTTTCTTACGGGATCACTGCACAGTGGTAAGCTTTGTTTCTGTAGAGATTTTGACATATGGCTGAAGTTAGACCTTAAATTAGAATATTCCTCTTTGAATTGAGAAATGATCTTTCTGTGCAAATGAATAGTGTATTCAGTGTGAATAAAGCTTCTGCTATTGCACAGTTCATCTTATCTACTGATGTAATTTCCTCTTAGCTGCTTCTGTAATATTAATAATCAGCATATAGCCAAAGAGGTCATATACTAGGAATGTATACTTTAAAATACTTCAACATTGCAGAAGAGTTTGAACAAAAAAATCTATGTTTTTGGCTAGATGGACAAATGGAATGACTTGCAAGGAGATGATGTTAGGTCATTTAAAGGTGGGGATAAAGAAACCTATCTACTTAGGGGAAAAAGAGTCCAGATTGCAAGAGAAATGTAAGAGTTGAACACAGAAAAGAAAATCACTGATGAACAGTGAACCTAACCTTCCTTAATAAGCCAAAAAGGGTAACCAAAGTTATCATCCTGATATAACCAAAGGATCACACAAAAATCATGAAGATTTGATTTATGGGTTCAGGATATTTCTGATGCATTTCTTGGTAAGATAATTCTTGTTATAAAGTGACTTTCAGCAGCAGCTTCTCTCTTCCTGAACGCAGTAGAAGCTTCCTGAACACAACTTCAGCAGTCAATTCCTAGCTGCACAGACACCTCAAGGATCCCCACTTACCTACCCAGCTGAAAAGCAGAAAGAAAAAAAAATGCAGTGCAGAAAAATTGATGTCTTTAAGGTGACTGGCACCTTTTAAGGTAACTGCCTGCTATGAACTCCTCAGAAAATCTCAGACTAGAAAGCTGGGGTATCATTTTTGTGATGAGTGCTCTGCTTGGTGGGACTGTAGCTATCTCCAGGTGTTATGAAGAAGTTCAGCTCTTTCTATGTAAACGGCAGCAAAAGAGGAAAATGAATCTCTACCACGTATGTCAAGGGAAATAAAGGCCCAGGTCAATCCCGCCTCATCGTAGTCACGTAACCATGATGCCAGCATTAAAAAGCTGGAAATCCTAGTCGCCCCTCTAACTCATGGACAAATGCGGGAACCTGTGTTTCAGATACAAAGGAGCTCAGGAGACAGGAGAGCTCACAGGACTGTCTGCCTTAGAACAGACCAGAGCTGCTGGCAGTGAAGGGGGATTTAGGAGGATCTGCCACTTCTGAATGACTCAACACTCACCCCTTGCACTTTAATAGGAAACCCACGCTGACATACCACGGGAAATTAGTAAGTGCATTTGAAGAATGAAATTGATGTTTAAAAAAGAGAATTAAGACATTCTTTAACATCTTTGAATTATAAAAGCCCTTCATGTCATCATATGATTTTGAATTAAGCATTTTTCTCCTTGAAAAAAATGCAAATTACTTTCTGGTAAAAAGCAATTGTTTCTACACAGAGAATTTAAAAACTGGATAAAATGCCTCATAAAAAATGTAAATTTAAGAAGGAGACAAGTTCTAGGGCACATCAGAGTGGATAGACATTAAGAGCTGAAAAATTAGGTCTCGAGAAATGGTGTCAGAACACAGTAGCTGGGAGCTTTCAAGTTGGGCTGTCAAAGAAAAACTATGAGTAAGATCTAGTTAAAGACAGTGGTTCCTCAGAATATTACAGAAGCAGCAGTATCTCACCAATACGTTTGGGTTTTGGGGTTTTTTTTTTCCCTTCAGGGTGAATAAAGCTCTATGACACAGACACTCTGCTCTATTATGTATTGGAAATCATTCTTTTAAGTATTTCAGAGCATAGAAGTACTGTTCTGGGAGAGATCCAAATACTGATTTGACAAGGTCTTTAAACCAAATAATTTTGCATAGAATTTTCTTCCTCAGAGTACTTTGGCTTTATGTTCTTTTTTTTTTCTTCACTTATAAGTACCAATGTTACCAAGTCTAGAATCTCTTTAAGGGATATCAGAATAGTTGATCTTTCCCTCAAAGCCAGATTTCAGTTCCTGGGGTCATGTGACTGCATGAGATCATGGGTTTTCCTAGCAAAAAGGTTACTTCTGCCTCCTGCAGTTGCAGAAAAAAGCTTAAATCCTAAATGTTCAAACATTACAATGTCAGCAAAGAGAACCAAAATGTGCTGTGTTTTAAAAAAAAAAATTAATTTCTCAAGCTTAGTGCTTTTTTTTTTTTTTTTTTGTCTGGAATAGTGATTTTTAATCCTCTGGAGCTGGCAGTACTGTATCAGTGCAGCAGAAACGGGTCACAACTACTGCAGGACTTTGATCTAAGCAAGAAAGGCATTTTAAGTGTGAAGCAAAATAGGGTCAAAGGGCAAGAATCAGCCTGATTAAGTGTTGTGCCCAAAGTCAGACCCTCAATCAATATTCACAGCTGTCTTCAGTACCCAATTTCCAAGTACAGACTGCCACTTTTCAAAGGAGACATGCAATAGGAAAACCAGCATTTGGATTATCACACGTCTAATAGTCCAGGACAGACAAAAGTAACCATTTATGACAAATAAAGGCCAAAGGTAGAAAAAGCTGGTCCCACTGCATGCCCTACTAGAGCAACAAACACAGAAACAGGTAAGCCAGAACAAAATGTAGCCAGAGATGAGAGATCATCCTGTACAGGGCAAAGAAGTTAGTCAATCATTTAGACTACAAGAAAACCTTTTACTTTCAGAGGGCAGAACATCAAATCACAGAGCTAGACGGCATCTGCAGAGGTTATCTAGATCATCCTCTATCCAAAGGCAGGATTAATATAGTTATGTCACCCTTAACACCCGTTTGCCTAAGCTTCTCTTAAGCTCCATAACTCTCTCAGCAACCTACTGAATTGCTTCACTGTCCTCTCTGTTTGGAGGTTTTTCCAACTTAAACTTCAATATTCTCTATAATTAAGGCTGAATGTAGTATTTCTTGCCCTATTCACCATGGAAATGAGAAACTTATTATTCCCTTCCACTCTGTAGCAGCCTTTTCCAGATTTGAAGGTTAGTTAGTTTGTAGAAGAAGTAAAGGACTTCTTATTTTCCTTTAAGTCAAAGCATTTAAAAACAATTTAAAAAAGCAAACAAACAAACAAAAAAAGGTTTTAAACACTGTTATGGTAGCTGTATAAGCTGCAACTTGTGAGCAATAGCTCAAAATAGTTGAACACAACTTACAGGGGGGATTGCAGAGGGATGCAGGCAGGCACAGATAAGCAGCTGAACATAGACAGTGTATCCGAGTATGACAATCCTTACCAGTTGAATCCCAATTTCTAGGAAATGCCTAGAGAGAGTACAGGCATTGACTTCCATGGAAACTATTCTGTTCAAAACCAAGGCCCTGAATCTCCACTAAGAAAGGACCGTGCCTTTCTTAGGGCAACATACAAACTTACCTTATTAAAACCAAGAGAATTTTAAGTTAAGCTTATGCTTAAGTGCTTGCTGAATCACAGCTTGGTGTTCTACACAAGGAAGTTTATAATACATATTAATTTTCAATCAGACAACCTAGACATTATAGGAATTACATCTTGCTCTCAGGATTGCACTTGGACCAATTTTGTCAGTCCCCAAAGAGAGAATTTCACTGTTTATTACAACAGCTGTGATTAACTATGTACTCTAGTAAAGACACTAGAAATCCTAGCAGGAGGTAACTGTGTAATTACATTTCTCATAGATATTTCAGAACGAAATACAAATCTCAGTTAGTGCTTACTGACATCTCCAGAGCACACAAACTCATAAAAGAAGTTTTCATAGATTTATAAAAGGAAAGAGAAAAGCCTACTGGAAAACAACAGACTGGCCACACTTATCTTACTTAATTTGAATGAGGCTCTGGCAGACCAGAAAGTATAAAGGAAATAGTTGTGTAATGCCTAATGACTGCTTAGAATGGAAAAATGTTTCTTCTTTTATCTTGGCTTGTTGTAAGCGGATGGGTCAGAGTACAACACAGTTTAAATAGGAAATTATGCCTATGATCAACTGAAGTTTTTAAAAGCTGTGTGCACATATTGCACAGTACCAGGTTAGCTTTGAACCACGTTGAAAATAGCATAATTTCCATTTGCTAGGAAGTTGTGGGTTTAACTTTATAGCACAAAAGCAATAAATGGACTTTCTTGCAACTAAGCCAAGGAGGACTGAGTAAGTGTTGTCACGAGACTAGGAAATAAATGCCACTACGTCTACTTGATACTGATAAACCCATATCCCATCTCTCCGTTCTCTGACTCTCCATTAAACAACTACTGCAAATTACCAGGAAATTGTCATTATCGTGTACTTCCAAAGCCTCCCATTTTCATATATCTCAGCTTCTGAAAGGTACTAGCATTTGAGCATGCCATGCAAGCAATGAACAAGGCCTGTGTTTCACCAAGCGCAATCTAAGTGGAGAACACTCTCCTCTCTTTACAGTCATTTCAGTGTCTCATCCCAAATGAACTGGGTCAAGGCACTTGAGGAGGTTTCTGTTCTGAGCATTGCCTTTGGTCTCAGCCCCACCTGAAAGATGCGAGACGTGCACCGTTCCTCAGTGCAGCTTCCCTGAGTGTTGCAGTGGATGTGTTCCAACAGATGCAACACAAACAAAAAGGTAAACGTAGTCTCGGCTTAAACAGGCACAGCTCTCACAACCCTGTCTCTGAGCTGTCCCAGCAGGAAACTATGTTCTGTACCATATAAATAGCCTTTGAGTTTTTAGAAACAATATGTTCGTTTTTCCACTGTGATATTATGCCTTACATTGCATATGCCAGACATAAAATTCAGGCTAAAATATATCAAGATTTTTACAATTCCATGCCAAGAAAAACACCTCCAGTACTTTTGGTCTTGAAACTTGCATTTCTTGTTCATTTAACTTCAACTCCATGTCTTCTGAGACAAAAGTGCCTTTAGTGCACCAACAGTTTGTTGCTGTTACCATCACCCGAAAAGAACTTATTAAGGGGCACTAGAATATTACATTAATGAATATGAGTACCAGGAGCAGTAAAAATGCCCCAGGTGAGGATCTGACCCTTTTGACTATTATTTAGGAAGTTGAAATTTTCACAGCTGCAACTGACTGAAGTACATTTCATTGCCAACAGTTTTCTAGATGTGTTATAGAACTAAAAGCTCAAGACTCCCTAACAGATGATATTAAAATCACAGTCCTTAAAAACAAGAAAGGCAACAATGGCAATGCACAGGCTTAGCATCAATCTCATCACCTGTTTACACCAGACATCTATCAAGTCACTGGTCATGATTCCACTGCTTTTGCAACTATTAATCCCAAGAATCCAAATTCATTTTAACATGGGTGACTAGATTTTGATACTTTAGCTCTTGCTGTGCAGCACCTTACTCCTTGAAAAGTCTGGACAAAATAAAAAATGCTGGCAATCTGATTTAAACCTAAACCAAATCTGGGAAGATTAATTCTGAGTGCAACCGTAGTAAAAATCCTTCACACGTAACACTACACTCCCCCCAGCATTTCTAACAGATATGAATCAGCAGTCAGCAAATAACCTATTTAACAGCCAGATCTTCAGGAAAGCGTAATCAGCTGTCACTGCAGCAGACTCCAGTGAGCTACACGGATTTACACTAGCAAGAGGCCACGCTTTGAATGTAACTTCCAGTACTGCTGCAAGTGAACTGGGTTTTTTTTTTCTTTTTAAACTCTACACATGACTTAGCAATTACATTTTTTGAAGTGCCCCCAGACCGCCAGGCTGCAGTTCCATTGGTTTAGGACTGTGCAAACATATGGCAAAGCCTGTGTCCCAAAGCTCTCACTCCCTGGGGACTTGTAAGATCTGGGAGTCCCCCTGGCAGCATCTGAACCCCCCCATCTGATTGCAACGAGTCAAGTGGTGATACTGCCCTTCCTGCTGGGAGGAACGAAGCAGCTCAGGAAGAGAGTGGGGAGGAACTGCTGAGAACTGGAATCTCTCAGGGAGGTAAAACTCTGTGAGGAGTTAAGTACAACCAACATTTTACAGATGACAATTAATTCTGACAGAAACAGAGTTGTGGGCCAGAACAGCTCATGCTCCAGGACGGAATAATAACAACCAAGTCTGGGTCTTCATTCCAATACTTTCTGGACATCTTTTTAGGCCCCAGGGCTTTGTCACGGATACTAAAGGTCTAAGGCTGCCCTGGGGTTAATGCATCCCTTCCCAATTCAGCATATTCTCCACCTGGATATTGTTCCTGTGACAGATGAAATCCATCCCTTTCTTTTGTTGTTTGTCCTCAGACAACAAAGAAATCTCACAAAGGGTCAAAATGTATCATCTCTGTTGCCAGCTAACAATTCCTTATCGCCATTACTCATTTATACTGTGTATGTTTTCCTATTGCCATAGTAACAACACAGAGCTAAAAAGAGCTTGCATTAAATAAATCAATGGAGTCTGCAGACCTGAAAGCTGCTCAATTAAACAAGAGTTCATAAGGAGGGGAGAAGGTGAAGGACCAAACCTGCAACACATTAATATTGGACAGTTTTTTTAATCACTTGCATGCTAGTAATTGGCAAACGCAATGTCTAAAGAAAACTGGCTAGTACCTAATCTAATCTAATCTAATAGGGAATACAATACGAGGAGGAGGACTTGAATGAGATGGTTGTGGTTATTCATCACTGTTCTAAGGTATTAATTAAGTGTTGATATCACATGCAAACATCAGAAATTTGGCCTCTACCCCTCTGCAGTCTATGAGACACAGCCCTCAATTCTTCCTTACACTAGTGTCCTTTTTTTATATGAACAGCCTCACTGCATAAGATGCAAGACTTGCGCAATCAAAACTTCACATGATAGACAACACATATTTAGAAAAAAATTCCATTAATGGTGATCTGCAAAACGCTTTAGGGAGACCATGGAGGGGGGCTGTTGTATGAAGGACATGCAGGCAAGTTTTGTTCAGTTCGTTTTAGAGTTTTTAACCCGCTCTCCCCGGTTTTCCCTCTTCCCAAAACAGCAAGCTTTATTACAATTTTCAAAATGTATTTACTGTTAGTCTTTGTACTTTAATTAAGTACATCAGAATGCTGATACACTAAGAAAGATGCCTGGAAAGAGAACCTTTAAGATCCATAGACATTTTAATCTAAACACAGTGTTTTGTGCCATTTGAGATGCCCTGGTATCTCCCACTTGGCCCTCCCTGCTGGTCCAGAAGGTTTTTTGTAGGTCATGTGTTACACACACTGTGTAGCAGCCCAGGACGATCATCTGAGATACTGCAGGAATCACAGCTGGCATGCACCAGGCACTTATGTTTATGCAATGGAGTAACTCCCCAAGTGCCTCCGCAGTCAGGTAGCATTTAACCAAGTGGTTTAAGGACCACAGTCTTAGATGAAGAGACCTAAATCAAGTCTCACTTTGCTGGATTTGGGTCCTTCTGACAATCTTTACCTCTGTTATTGCAATAGGAAAGCCTCAAGTGCCTTTTCAGCATTGCTCTCCCATCAGCTCCACTATTCATGTTTATTTGTACTGCTGGTATATCCAAGAGCCCTTTTCATAGAATGGGATGCTGTTGTGCTGTGTCAGCAAAACACAACAATGGGCAACATCTTACAGATCAACTATATGACACAGAACAAATGATGGAGATTGATGGATGGGGTGTAATACAAGGAAACAGCACTGCCATAGTGGAAAGCAGTCCTTTCAACAGATCAGAGACACAGCCATAGTTAACTGGGTCTAGCATGGCTGCTGCATCCACCAGAAACACTGGCAAGCTTTCCAGAACAGTAAATGAGCCCAAAGAATATCCAGTGACAGAGGGACCTGGATTTCTAATGTGAAACGTGTCCTTCATTCTGCCCTTCTACTTTCACAGTGTCAGCCTGGGTATGAACAAATTTGCAAAATGAAGGCCGGAAGGATACATGACTGCTCTCTATGAAAATGCTGGACCAGAAAAAGAGCAAGCAGAGAAAAGAACTACTGAAGGTAAAGGAAAACCTTGGCACAAGAAGTACATATCAATTCACCTTAAGTAAGTTTAGGCTTGAAATAAGGAAGATTAGAAACCCTCAGAAGAAGAAGGATCTGGAACAACCTTCTAATAGAAACAGGGAAAGGCTGAAAAGTAATTAGCTTTGAGACAGTACAGGATGCTTTTATGAAAGACATTTAATGCTGTGGCTGCCCATAATAGCTGAGGACTGACCTTCATGACCCAGGTCATACCTCCTACTCCAGTAACTGCATATGTCCCCAGAACACAGAAGAGGCCAAAACCCTTTTTGTTCAACCCCCTCTGCCTATATGCTTGTTTTGTGTTTAATCCATTGCTACAGTAGCCAGTAGAATAGTAAACAAGTGGTACGGAAAAAAATTGTTAGTCCAAGAAAATGCATTAAGCAAAAATAGAATAAGTCAGGATATCAAAAACCCAAATGCGTTATACTTCAAATTAAACTCTTTAAATCTTCCATCCCCAACTCCAAAGCAGAAACACGCAAAAGCGACCAGGGAATCAAATCTTCTGGTTTTATGTTTGGCATTAAACAGGTCATAAAAATTATTGACTTTGGCTTTTTACACCTTTAATACATTAAAAATAATTACAACCATGCCCTGACTGAAAAGTAATCTCAGAAGTCAGCATGTGAATTTAGGATTTTGAAGAAAAGCAACTGCTCAGCAGCATGCAGAGCTCATCCCAGAGAAGAGGAGAGGGCAGCCTGCATAGCCATGTGATTGCCAGTGCATCATACAACACAGGCTTGTGTAGCCCTATGGCCAGGGCTAAAATCATTCGTTACTACCATTACTTTCACAGTTAGTTAATCCTGGAAACTACAAGACAGTTGCTTAAATTCTAAAGAAAAAGGGAAGAAAGAAGGGGTGACTGTTTTTCAGCCAGTTGGGAGGAAAAGTGGTCCCAGAGTCACCACACATAGTGTAAAGAAAAGCTGAATTCCCTTCAAGAAGTGCACTTACAGCATGCTGTAAAATGCTCCACTCATTCCTGCTCCATATGGAGTTCCCAAATGTACTGAAGGGGGAATGGGACTGAGTCAAACATTGAGACAAGACTTCAGAAATTACCTCCAGTTCTAGGTGTCTTCCATTTTGAGAACCTCAGGTGACACTCCTACAGCTGATACTTAAAACAGCTGCAAATTCACTGTTTATTTTCTGACCTGGCCAGGCAGTGTGATTCTCAGTGTTGCTGCTCCTCACACACAGCACTACACACGCAGTAAGAGTCTGTTAGATCTGGTCTGGCACAGCAAAGCAAAACTCAAGACACCTCAAGTTCTCTTTCTGCATGCCAATATAGAAGAGGCTGCCTTGCTTTACATCTGCTCAACTCAGCTAGCCCTCCTTAACACTGCAATGACTAAAAACAAAATTTATCTTAATGAAGGATTCCACAGAAACAAAAGAATTTGGCATCAACCTTCAGCACAAAAAGCTTCATTTTTTTCTGTTTACAAGTTCTGTAAAGCCCAGTTGAAAGTCACCTTCCAAATTCAGGTAAAGGCACCTAAATGACATTTCAAAGCTAAATCAGACACACAGTGCAGTCAGCATGCTCAATGAGGATGGGATAATTCAACACCTATATAAATCTTAAGGTATTTCTAGATTAAAAAAAAATCATTAATGTTTAAGTCCCTCTTCAAAATCACCTCATCCACCCTGGAGTTAATGCCACACTAAAGTCTTATCTTATTCCCTCTTAGCATTTCATTCAAAGTGCCTAACTGCAGGTTTAGAAGCTCTTCCATCAGCACGCAGTTTTGAAAATTGTAGTAATTACTTTCAGCTGAGATTGTATATAGTAATCTGCTTGTTACCTCTTTGTTACAGTGTCCCACTGTGAACATATCAGCTGCATGAGGTATTGTAGCTCTCCTTCCCATTTCAGATATTTGCAATTTTATCAGCTTTTGAAAGAGAAGTTGGGCTGGGTTTTGGCAGTGAAGCAGGAGAGAAACTGACTTTCAAGGTCTCCCAGTGTGAAAACATTTTCAACTTTTTGTCAGCAAAGTCTAGTCATGGATATGGCCATTTAAGGTCTTCAAAAGTGTATCTCACTTTCAGGGTTCTTGTGTTCTTTTCTGATAGCTGTTCAGATGGTTCAGTATCTGGACCATAAAGCAGATAAGATACAATCTGTTTGGCAAGAATACCCATCAACGCTATTCCTTTTTTGTAAGTATATTGATACGATCATATTAACCGTATCAAACAGTGTTACTGGATCAAAGGCATACATTTGCTTATAGCACAAAACTACCTACATCTCATTTTACTACAGAACAAAAATGTCAGTATTACTAAGCATATAAATATTCTTCTTCACTCGTCAAGCAAGGTTAAAGGGGGATTCCCACGGCATTGAGTCACTTAGACTGTAGCCAATTAAGAGAGGAACTTTCTGTTCCTCAACTTTAGTTTCTGGCTGCAGGTGCTTCAAGGCCGAAGTCTCTGGGAGGCCCAGAAGCAGCATCCGTCTCCATGGGGCATGGCATCTGCCACAGTGTCTCTGTGGGCCAGTTTGAGCCCTGCAGTTCAGCAGCCCTGGACCCCACTCCACTAAAGCCTCAGCACCTTCTTCTCCCCCTTCCTTCTGGAGAGATGAAAGTCCCGGTGACAGGCCCACTCAGGCTCCAGCTACATAGGTGGGAACTCCTTCCCTTAGTTCTTTAATCCACCTCCACATGCCCCAGTTACTTGCATTGACTCATTCTTTTGTTCTTCTCTGAAAAATGATTGCCTGCAAACTCCTGTAACCGGGTCACAACTTCCCATCTGGCAGAAAAGCAAAGCAGCTTTCCGGCACAGGTATAGGTAGTGCTGATCTTTCTGTCTGCCTGAGGTTTTGAGCGACCCAGCCTCTCCAGTGACTTCAGTCAATGTAAGTCTGCCCAGTCAGCTTCAGTCTCTCCTGTCCTATTTTACAAGAGATTCTCCCCAGCCTAAAGCAGCATCCCATCCAAATGGCGAGTCCTTTCAGGAGAAAAAACAGGTTTTCCAGTTTAAGGCTGAAAACTAACTTAGAGAAGAACATAAAAATTCCTGCTCTTGCAGCATAAGGAACAAACCACAGTCGATAGGGTGCAAGGAAAGCTTCAAAAGGTTCACAGCTCTTCTTCTTTGGCCATGAATACATGTCCAATTAACTGTCTCTGGCAAAATATATCTTGAACACCATGATGTAAAGATTATTATGTTATTGTTTGGCAAAGCTTTTAATTGACTGATAGATTATTTTTAATGAAAAGGAAGTAAGGGGGAGTTTGCTACTGAATTTTACTTTGAAAGACATTTTTCTTCACACATTGGTATGTTTAATTGGCACACAGCACTCAGTGCAAATGCACGCACACAGCAATGTACACCTTTCCCACTAGCAACTGCAGTTATCCCAGTGCATATGGTCATGAATTTCCAGAAAAAAAGGGCACAAGCAGGACAAAAAGGAGACTGTCATAAGATGTAGGACCCAGCTCTGAGACTAGGCAGTAAGATCCATAGCCTAGTGAGGTCTGCCAAGAAGGGGAAAGAAATAGGTAATGGATCACAAATTGGTGTGGGGGAGCAGGGGAGAAGCTTTGGACTGGTTCCTTTCTAACCCAGTCATAACTGAAGCAAAGTCCATGTTGCCAGGCCAGGGGAGCAATGGGAGGAATCTGGCACTACTGCAAGGCAAGTCAGGAGCTCAAACATCCACGGACCTTGGAACTACTTGCAAAATCCTTCAGTGCTGCAAACTCTATTTACCATACTGAGAAGAATGGTCTTTGAACCCATTCACACCTTGTCTAGCCTTACTGCAATTGGTGCCAGGACTGACTTGCCATCCTAGGTGTGTGTCTGTGCCCACAGTGTGAAATGGTACATCTGCTAGTACAGACATCTTCCTTCCTCTCCGCCTGCCTGTGCTTTTTCAACTCAGGTTTGAATTGTTCACACTGGGAAGCAACAAATACACAAACCCAAACTTTCCCTTGAAGGAGATGACTTTTTCTCTTTCTAAGGAGACCCGAGAGTATGAAACAGAAGGAATCGATGCTGTGAAGGATCAATCCTTTCAAAAAGCAGGCAGGAGCAGACAGACCTGGAGGGCTCCTGTCTCTGCTCCCGCAGACCTTGCCCTCCACAGGGCAGGTGAGTGTTAGGCTCCACTGTAGAAGAACAGGGAAAAGTCAGGCACTGTGCCCTGGGGTAGGACAGTTCATGGGGAGATGACGAGGAGATGCTTCGGTAGGGCTCAGTCAGCAGGGTCAAAGTAGCGGAGGAAGCAAGCACTCCTGCTAACCTTTTGCCATACTTTTGTTTCCCCTTTTCCACACTGTCTGCCTTTTCTCTCCTCACTGCCTCATACTTCAGTGTTTGACCGCTTTCTATTTTTTCCTCCCTCACTCTCACAGTCTTATCTCTCCCTGCACTTCCAGCCCTATTTATTCATTCCCCTTCTCAAACATCCACTTGTCCTCGTTTCCATTAAGGAGAGATGGAGGCAGGCCCCAGCCAGACCATTAACCCCCTCAGCAGGCAGTGGCAGAGGGCTGTGAGCCTGTCATATGGCCGCTCACAGCTTGGTGCCACCCAAGTCCCCACACTGAGGGAGACAGCACAGCACCTGCCTGTCCCCACCACAGGGTGCAGCCAGCTGTGCCACAGGGAAACAGCTGCTCTCCCATAAAGCTGTTGCATTTCACTAACATTTTGTTTACCTTTGTTTCTCAGCTCCCTCACTACAGCCAAGAATCACCCTCAGTCATGCCCTCTCCTTCCCAGGGATTTTTTTGGTACTCTGGGCAGACCCCAGGCAGGAGGATCTACCACGGTCAAGTAGGGATTTCCTTCCCTTTTCGGTGCAGCCTGCTCCTCGTTCCTGATCTGCGGCTGGCGACACTGACAGAGAGATCTGTCATCCCCCTCCAGTGCGGCTGCCCTGCAGCTCATAATCCCTGTCCCTGACAGCACATAAAGCCTCCACCTTGGGCAGCAGCCCCTGTGCTGGTTTAGCTGCATGCACAGACCAATGTAAAATGGACTGTGTTTCCTTTAACCTATAAAAGACCATGATATTTGTGCCCTCTTTAAGCTCAAAACTGAAATCTTCCTCTGTGAATGCTTCACAGCTCATTTTCAAGACCAAGGTTTGTTTTGCGGAAAATACTATTTTTTTACTTATTCTCAGACAACACTAAAATCCTGAAAGATTTGACTCTGAAGAAGTCTCTGGGAAACATGACCTTCGGATATGGCAGAACATAGACTTTTCCAGTTTCCTCCATACGTACAAGGCATCTGCCCCACTGGACATCAAAAAAAGCCACCAGGATGATAGGAATCTTTACTTTGGCAGAAAATGGCACGTAGCACATAAACAACATGCAGACTAAGATGGGAGTTGGCCTGCTGGGGTTATGCATGCTCTCCATGACTCCCACGCACGGCTGTGTGCTACCTTGACTTTGATTTAGTTACCTTTGCCTCATTTTTATGGATTTATTTAGAAAATTCTATAAAGCAATAAGTAACCAAATATCTAAGGGACCTGAAGAAAACTGCACACAGAATGCATCATCTACATCACATATTCAGTGGTCTGCTATATATGATTTGTTGTTAAACCATAGAGATTCTGAAAACTTATGCTCTGATATTTAATTTGTCCAACAGCGCCTGTTTTGCTGACCTCTGGGGCTCCCTGCAAGGCCTGTTTTCCCAGACTCTCACAGGGGTAGACTGGGATGACTTGAATGAGGAGTGTCACATTTACTTTGGGCTGGGAAAAGATGAGGGTTCGATTAGTACTGACGTGTCAACTTTAAACCCGTAATAAGTGCATTTTTAGAAACAGAAGTGTCTGTGTGCTTTTGTCTGGAGCTGACTGTATTGTGTCACCTGGATGGAGGAGGTACAAGAAGATGGTGAGGTCACATAAAACTGGATTATGACAGGGAATCAATGCTGCGTTAGGAATAAGCTAATTAGAAAGGAAGAATCTGCATGTAAACACACATCTTGCTAATCGCCTATTATGGGAAAGGAAGGATCGAGAAAATACGTGGCAGCTAAACGGGATTTTCACATGATACTAAAGAGACGGAAAGACCCTTCCCTCAAGGACAAGCAAGCATAAAAGTAGCAGATATACCTGATAAGAACAGCCCTGTCCTACTGTGCTGCAGATGTCCTTCACATGAACAGCATGGTTAGGCTTATCTGAAGTTCAGGAGAGATAGAAGACTCTGTCATCTCAGACCCCAAAACCAGCCACCACCATAGCAAAAGCCCTAAGAAATCTAAATGATTTTAGATGCAATTCCCATGAGAGGACACTGCCCCATTGAGCAGATGTGACTTCATGTTGATAAGGGATAATTCTTGGGGAGCACTAGGGATCCATCATAAGCTCCAGAGAGCCACTGGCACAGTGAATTCCCGAGTGGACCACGCTGATATATTAAAGACAAAGAAGCAAAGGATTAAATCTCTGCACAAATATCCCAGCCAGGGAGCTCCACCCAGATTTCCCTGTGAGTCTTCTGAGATCCTTGGTGTTTATACACTGGCTTTGGCCTTTTTCCACAAGGCTACCAAGTTCTTCCCTCAGGCAGACAATGTCTTTGAAATGGTGTACAGTAAATTGTGTAAAATTGTCCTTCTCTTTCATTTTTTAATGAGGAAGGACAACAGATCCTTAAAGCACAGTATTAGACCTTAAAAAAAAAAAAAAAAAAAAAATTGTTCCATGCTACAAAAGGAGGCTTCTTAGTGTGCAGAGCAGCTCTAATAGCATGTTCCTGCACATAACAAAAGCTGAAGCAGAGGTGAAAAACGACAGAGCTGACACACAATATAATTAAGCAACAGTAAAATTTAGCGCTGGTAAAAGCAGTAAAATCTTTTAAATTGACACCAAGTAGCTGAAGTTACCTCCCTAAACTAGAGTCAAGGCATATAGTTGCAGGGCTCATATTGCAATAACAAGGATTGTCCCATGAGAAGATGCAGACTCCTGGCTTTGTACCATTCACAACCCACTTGTGCAGTATTCTTATGGTTTGCAGCGTCAGCCAAAGCCCAGGGGCATACTCACTCCAGGGGCCAGCTGCTGTCCTCTGCACAACAACCACTATTAACTCATTGTCATTGGGAAATCATTTACTTAATAATACATTGAGTTGGCTGTTCTTCCTGCAGAAGAAAGCTGTTCCATAAACATAAAAACATATTTCCAAATCTCAGCATTCAACACTTGCTTCCCTGCCTATTCCAGACTCTTAATTTTTAAAATCTCTTCTTTTATGAAGAAACAGTTTATTCAATAGTTTTCTTGTGGTCTTGAATAGCCCTGATTAATAAAAAGATCAAATTAGTGTTTCCCAAACTACTTCTCAAAGTGGAGGAGGAAAATAAAAATGTTCCCATGCTATTCCAATGACTGGATAGAAATGCTTTCATTTTAATGGCAGAGATTTACTCCCCATCCCCCTCCCCATAAGGTTATTTACTCATTATATGTTTTTTTACAAATTGGGGCTTTTGATACTGCAAGCACTTGTGCACCGAGTAGCACATTTTATCTCGGTAGGACTCATTCAGAGATACAAGTCTGCAGAAATCAGGGCCATAGCTGTATTTCTGAATGCCACTGGACTATAAAGACTGTAAAAACAAAAAGACACAGTGTCAACAAAACCTCAAGGTAGAGCAGCTCCCTGGCTGTTGACTGAACTGTGTATCTCTAAAGGACTATAAATGATGCAATCGTGACATTTCCATTACTTTACGGCAGCACTTACAACTGGAAGGACACAGTGGCAAAACCAGATTTAACGTAAGCCATGTTCCTCAGCACCCCTTTAAAAAAACAAAACAAAGCCAAATAAACAATTCAAGACAAAATAATAATCTGAGCTGACTTAGCAGTATTTGACTTGCTTTCAAAACCATTTTGTGTTTTTAGAAAATACTGTGGGTTCTGTACTCTCTGTGGTATTTCCAGCGGACACAGCTCTTCCTGTGGTATTAGACCTGGCACTGCCACAAGAACTTTGCCCCTGATTGTCTCAATGAAAACACCACAAAAAGGAACGTTTTCCACAACTGGCTGTAAACATCTAAAATATACATATGTACAGGGACACATTTATATATATAAACATGAAGGGGAAAAAGAAGAGAAAAATCTGGAAAACAGATGAAAATGCAATGAATTATTTTACCAAAAGAAGGAAGAAAGACAACAAGGATTTGGAGAAAGATTTTTGTTTGTTTGTTTGTTTTTTGAGAGATTCCAGTCAAGCTCAAAAGCTTTGCTCATTTTTAGCTGCTGGATTGGAGCCAGAGCCTTTCCTTGGCTCTGACTCAACTCTACTCTATAAGCTTTGATTCACTGAAATCTCAGCCTCAGCTGGGGGAAGGGAGACATGTCAGTGCTGCTCCTGCAAGGGAGAGGCAGGAATCGGAGGCGCCGGCTCATCCACCTCCATCAGTGGAGTGGGGTCCCTTGTTCCTGGAACCCACTCAGCTATCCTTTCCAGACAGAGTTACCAGATCATCTAGCCTCACCAAGTCTTTTTTGATGTGTGAAAGCTGAGTCAAAGGGAATGAACCAGATTATATATAGATTATTACATGGGCTTCAAATGGTTCAGATAACGTCACACTCCTCTGCGTGCTGGTGAGGATGCCCTGCAGCCGTGAGACAGATACCTTCCATACGCTGGCAGGGAGCAGAATACTCGCATGCGTTTCCAGACTAGAGGTTGGCTTTTTCTGTGAAGAACAAAACAGTGCTTGGCAGTGCCAGGTCCCCGGCACAGCCCTGGCAAAATGCCCCAACATTCGCCAAGAGGGGCCAGCTCCATGGATGAGTGGGTCTTTTCTTTGCCACATGTGTTTGCATATTCAGCCATGGCCCTCTCCGCTGAGGCTCCCAGCACAAAACCAGCAGGGCGGTGCTAGGTAACCTGCCTTCTAGGAACTCCCCTGAGTCCACTGGCTTCTTACACATTACTCTAACAAGCCAGGAGATGACAGTGACTTTGCAGCACAGTCAGATCTAAACTGCTGATCTAAAGTCTGCGACTTTCATTCAACCGTTCAGTTATTCAAGTCACACAATTCCCTCTGTGAGCTCAAAAAAATACATTATAGAGAAAGAAAATTGTAAAGGAAAGCAGGTCAGGCTTAGACAGACACGTATCCTCTGGGGCACGTGGCAGGGAGGCAAGGAGAGACACACAGCTAATTGCAAATTGCTGCCATTGCCATATTAGTCATGCAACATAAATGCTGTCAACAGGCTTTATGGGAACAGACTCTGATTACTCTAACAACACCAGAAAGTGGCATTGTGGCTAAATGCTGTAAATTAAGCATTGTCAGGGTTGATAGAAATGCGCCAAGATCTGTCAGCTGTACCTAGGAGGGGAAACAGGCTGCATTTAAGAAGACCAGGCTAGTTTTGCAAGTATGGTTGACCACTGCTTGGGATGCCATGGAGGAAAGAGAGCAGGAGGCAAAGAGATACAGCTCTGTGGTCAAAACACACATGCACAGTCTCAGACTGACTCTGCTTGCAGAAGCCCTGGAGTGCTATACCTCCAGGTCAGAGGAACCAAAATGTAACACTGTTTGGCCAACTATTTTCCTCATTTTGGTGCAAACAGAATCCACAGTCTTTAACCACATGGAGATTTTTCTCTGCGATGATACTCTTCATTAAGGAAACGTCTTTTCTTCCCTTATGCCCCAGTGCTGCTTAAAAAGGGTAAAGGTACAAGCTGTGGGCATTAGGCATGCCTTGTTTCCTTCAACGGAAAGAATTTAGATATTTTTTCAGATTTGTTTCTGGCTGCATAAACAGTTGAGCTAGCTCCATTTTGCTGTGCTCTGCAGTAATTAGTATCATGACTCCAAAATGCCAATTTAAAGCTTCTCAGTCAAAAAGTCTTGAAGAAGATGGGAGTCAGATATTCTGCTTTCTGGTATTTATCCTCATCCAAAATGAATCTATTCTTAACAAAGAGGCATGTGGTAACAGCAAAGAAATACAGAACCTTTCACCCTAAGAAAGGGATTTCATCAGAGTAAGTATGATCCCTGAACCTACAGTAAACTTGTTTTTGCATTGCTGTACGGTTCCTGGTGCGGGACCTTTCCCAGACCCCCCAGCCAGGCTCCTTTCTCTAGTTTTAAGCCAGCAGTACACAGCCATCCTGCTCCGGCAGATGAAAAAGTTCCAGAAGTGTCTGTGTAAAACACCAGCCAGTAAAAATAGATACTAACAAGCGAAAAATTCAACATTGAGATTAGAGAGTTGCAAAATGTTGAGAGACAATCACTCCAGAGGGGTAGCTAAGCAACAACTGCTTTGTTTTGTTTTGAAATCTATATGAGGAATAAAAATACCACCAAGCAGAGAGTCAGCCCAGAAAAAATATTCCCTCCTCTGAAGAAGAGCTGGGGCAGTGTCAACTAGTCTAGTTACATGCAGTGCATGAAAAAGTGTCAGGAGAGGTAGAGGTAGAGAGCTCCAGATCTGGTGAACAAGCTCTAGGGGCCAGGAGGGAAACATCTGCGAGGAGGAAAATTCTGAACAACCAGCTTCTGAACACTTCTCTACACTCAACCCCTGGTAGGGATGTACAGCGTGTAGTTTAGTTAAAGTAGGATAGAAACTTCTCCTATTTCTAAGGCCCAGGTCTGTTTCTTACTGAGGTCAGACAGCAACCCCTCTGATTTTGAAGGGGTTTGGACTGGATCCTGGGTGATGTACATCACACATATTTCTAAGTTCAGCCTGACTTTTAAGGAAGCAGAATCGATGTTTGAGCGCCTTAAGAGGTCTTGCCATAATTGTTACCTTCCATTGAAGACAAACTTTCTGCCCCCATGGCACAGCACACCATCAAGTCACTGCTGTTGCTAATGTTGGTTAGACCGAAAGTAGTGGAAGAAGACACAGTTAAAATGAAATTACAGTTTCATTGTCATGAGTCCAAACATGCAGCCATTAGGGCTATGCCCTTCTCATTCCAACAGATGGAGACAGAGACCTTTGGGTCTAAGCACCAAGCCTCAATCTCAAAATCCACAAATTTAGGTATTACCCTAGTTTATCCATGCACATTCCCAAAAGCTTTAGACTCTCATGTAACTTTCTACCAGAGGAACAACAACAATAAGGGAAACATTAGTTTACAGAATTATGTATAGAAACAAAATGGAAGAGTAAAAAAAAAAAACCAAACCTCTTTTTTGCCTCTCCTATACTAGATTACACCCAGTCATAGTCCAAAAAGCAGTGTTAGGATGAGAAGCAATAGGTTTGCTTAAATTGTTTGTAACCAACTTAAGTAATAATACTATCCTGAGCTGTGGTAAACAGTCTGATAGTTGGGAGGAAAAAACACAGATGAAAATTTTCACAGTTTATCGTGCTTTAAAGGTTTGGATATTCTTTGTGCTTCATAACTGCTGACTAAGCAACTGAAGCCAGTGAGAGCTCTGAGGTGCTCTGTACTTCGGAAGAGCATGTCACATCCCCAGAATATGCTTGGTTCTCAAAAATAACCTTGGGAAGTTGTGTCTTTGCATCTCAGCAAACCATGGAAATGTTGCAGTAGGTCCTGTTGACATTGCTTTCTTATGGACTCCGAGGAGACTGTCTTTCTCAGCAATGCAGAATTCAGAAGCAACTGTTTGTCTAGGCCATGTAAGGTTATTGAACTCAAGATACCTTTCAAAATGCATTTATCTGATATATGTTTAATGCAGCTCCTTTTTCTGGGAATACATAGTGAATGTGCTATCATTTGAGCCACGATATCTCCCCATCCTACCTCCATTATAAAGTCATCTGTCTAAGCATTTTCTGAGGAGTTGCAATTTGCTGTTATTGCAACATGCGCTTTTTTTTCCCCCATACGCTCTTTATGCTTCCAGCTCATGACATTCACTGTAGCACTTGGCACTCTTTCTGCCCTCCAAGCTCAAGTGTTTCACCTTCAGGAACATCCCAGCTCCTCTGGCCAACAGGATAAGAAACCCGAGTTGGTTTCTGTACTTGGTTTTACTGAAACAACCGACAGCACTGCCAAGTTTCTAGGCTGACCATTTGAATCTCAAATCTAGTACTGTACATAGTACATATTTCTGACACAACAACCCATACCATAAAGAAGCAAACAATGGAGGCAGTTCTCCTTTGATACATGTATTACTTTGCCTTCCGAACATTTGCTGGATTTCATCTGAAAATGGCAGTTAATTAAAACAAACAAATAAAACCATGTTTTGACTACTTAAGGCAGGAGGACCCTGTTTAAAAACTGTTTGCCTTGAAGACAAAAGCAAAACTTACAGGTGTTTACAGTATCAGTTTGACAAACAACTTGCAAGGCTAGACAATAAATTCAGTGTCTACATATGTCCTGTCCTCTTTTCAATAGCTCCAAGCTCTGCACTTTCCTTACTGCTAAACTCTTTGTTACTGCTTCACCATCTTGACCACCACAGCTTTTCTTTGTCTAGCTTCCTTACCCCCAGACTCTTCTTCACCACTCCACCCTAAAGTGAGCTGCTAAAATCTTCTCTGAATTTCTCCAGTGGTTTCCTGTTTTTACTGCAAACTCAAAAAGCTTCTTCCTTACAGCAATCCATATGTTTTTCACACCATCTACATCTTTGCTCCCCTCCAGCTCCTCCCATACCATTGTCCCCACTATTATTTTCTCAGCTTTCTATCTTTCCCTCACACCCAGAGCATCTGCAGGTCAGTTTATGCAAGACCTCTTTTTTTTCCTTTTTGCTCTTTACTCATTAGCCACCAACACTCTAATTCCCCCCTAAAGGATTTCTTCATAGCTTGATTTTGCCTCTCTCCACATTAACTTCTAATCTCTTCAACACAAGAATTCTATCTTGCTGTTTTCTTCCTGAGCATAATTTCAACATTTCTTCACAGGGAAGAAAAGGTTGGAACAAATAACCCAAACACTGTAGGAGTTTCTTGAAGATAAATGTATTGAATCCAATGGGGCGTTCAAGTTTTACATTAGAACATACAAGCAGCTCAAAAGAAAAAATAGAAGCCACTCTGTAAAGGCAATCACTAATGTAGTTACACAGTTACAAGAAAAAATCATGTGCAGAAGATTTTGTTTAATTGTAAGCAAATCAAAGATGCGCATCTTGTGTATTTATTAGTCGGCATGACTGCACTGTGGTTTTTTGCTCAGGTGGAAATGGCATGGCTCTAGATGGGCCCATGAGACAGCTCCACCTCCTGAACAAATCAGTGTTGCCACCCTTGAAGATGATCGTGTTACTGGGAAAAGAAAGGATATACTTTAATAGCTTCAGTGTAAAAGTAGTTCCTTATTTTCAATTTCTAACACTAAAGTGTTGTTTCATTTGGCACGTTACCCAATTTGGTGGTCCTTTTTATGGAGTGACCACAGAAAGCCAAAGCAATGGAAAATGGCCTAAGCAAGATTCATCACTGCCAAGAAGAAAGATACTTAGTCTGGAAGCTCACTGTATTGTCTCTCTCTCCAGCAACTGTCTAGTTGTTAACCAGACTACGATTTCACTTGCAAGTCTTACTTCCTAAGGCACAGATGAAAACTGAAGCTGCAGAGGTTAAAAGCCAAGCTCTGTGCTTCACTAGGGACAGTTGCAGCTGGTCTAAACCTGCACTTACTCTACTGCAGTCAATGGAGCAATGATAGTTCACCAAGGCTGAGGCTTTGCCTTCAAAGACATATACAGGCTTTTTTTCTGCACTTTATTTCATTCCAGAAGAAGTGTTGATTTAGGCCAATCACCCGAAGCACAGCTGTCCCCTTTTAAAACTAACATAAACTGCTGAAAGGACAGATCCAACAGGAGAACGATCAAAGCCAAGACTAAAACCATATGACCAACCCCCTGCCAAACAGAACCAGCAAAGATTATGCACAGCAATGCTGTAAAATGCGCAAGATAATAAGCATGATGCAGCATGCTGAAGAACTAGCTGCAACACATGAATGGCATGTAATGTGCTAACTTCAAAAACCCCTCTAGAAGAATGAATCATAATCCGTTCCAGGCAGTCAAACATGTATAGAGACTACAGCAATATTAAGCTTTCATAAACCCTTTGGAAATATCCGGAAAGCAACTCAGGCAGTATTTGAGTAAGGCTACAAAGTGTAGAGTCAGTAAGCAGTACCAAGCTGTCACACACACACACACACACAATAAAGGCTCTGAAAATACGCTCACAGACAACTTTTTAGAAAGATAACACAGATCAAAACAAGCACTTTATTTTACTCAAGTGAAGGATAAATAGATATCAAATTGTACACATTAGGAACACAGATGTCCATCTTTGCCTGTTTCTTTCTAGCCATAAAATACCATGCTGTTTCTGTACAAGAAAGAATAGATAGAAACAGCATTACACATGTCTGGAGGCCAAACGCTGTATGTTGAGGCCAGAAAGATGGAAGGGGATCCTCCATGCCTCCACTGCTCACCCAAGAGACTGTCAGCCCCTGGCTTCCTGACAAACTCCAGAATAACGGCAAAATATAGACACAACCTGTCACCCCGCGCCGAAACAAACCCTGTCTCCCATGCAGACCGTAATGTGGACACACTCTAACATAGAAGTCACAGAATAGTTTAGGTTGGAAAAGACCTTTAAGATCATCGAGTCCAACTGTAAACCTAACACTGCCAAGTCCACTACTAAACCACGTCCTTAAGTGCCACGTCTACTACATGTCTTTTAAATACCTCTTAGGGATGGTGACTCAACCACTTCCCCAGGCAGCCTGTTCACAGACTCCAAACACAGCAGAGGTAGGCTAGGGCAGCCTGGACACAAGGCAGTGCCAGACTGCTCCATCCTGAGCCCCGCTGCACCTCCAGCTTCCAAACTGCTCACTGTCATACAAATGTGTCCCATGGGTGCCAGGGGTACAGAATATACCCTCGTATCTTTGTGTAACACACACGCCACGCCAATGACTAAGCAATCATGAAGTGGAGCATGTTTGATTTTTGCAGCAAGAAAAGTGAGCTTAAAGAAGTAAGAAAAAGAGGAGTCAAGGAGCTGAGGAAGCCAGGGTTCAAGTTCTTGGTCTACCACAGAGTCTCTGTGTGACCCCAGTCGAGTTGTTTATTCCCCACACGCCTGAGCAATAGCTCTGTGGGTGGCACAGAGGAGAAATACATTAAAGACCAGGAGGTATCTGGATACAGGAATACCCAAGAGCTCTAGGACTGGCATATTTATACATACAGAAACCACTCAGAAACAATAACTCCGAAAGCAGTAAGTTACAAAATAATAAATGCTTTAATCTTGACAACAAATGTTAAAAGTAAGCATAAAAAGAGGAAAGTATTAGGGGATACAAGAACTGTGATGATTTCCCTCAGCTAATTACATGACCCTAGAACTCAAGAGAAGGTATTTTCTTATAAATGTAACTTTATTTTTTTGTGAGGGATTACAGCTGCCCATAAAACCAATGAGCAGAAACACGCCTGTGTGTTGTGTCCTGCCTGAACTGTAACAACTGGAAGCAGCTGCAGAATTGCAGTGTAAATCACGGTCACTTCTGCACATGCAGCCAGCTTTATGCAGACTGTCAAATGCTGCTGTAAAACTACAGAGCATGAGTTTAACTTGCTTCTTAATAGAAATACGAGCTGGCTTGTATAACCTCTGCCCAGCAGTTAACAAGAAATCATCATTAACTGGAGAGAACGCAACTCTCACCCAAGAGCTCACTAGCTTTTCTTGGGACATGTCAGTTGAAAAAGCAAGGCAGATATATTTTACAAACACACACCAAGGGTTTTCACTTTCCATAGCTTTTCTTTTAAATGACAAAAATACTTGTTTGACAATTACTTTTTAGATGTGAGAGAGATTTTGAATTTAAATACTGTCGCTTGCCATAGCACAAACAAACCATAAATAACTGGTTTAAAAAGTAAATTCTAACTGAAAAGGAGAAAGTTTTTACTTTGAAGTGCATTTTCTTTCACTCCTCTGATTAGGCTGATAGGGCAGTTTTAAAAGAAAAATCACAACAGAGAAAAATAGCATGTGACTAACTTTTGCACCTTGCAAAACAGTTAAAGGTTTTTCTGTTAAAATGCATACTGTGGTGCTACAGGAAAGGATATTTTCCTTGATAGCTTCATCTTTGCTCTTACGCCAGAGGAACATGATGTTAAATTCTACACAAATACAGCACAAACCACAGTCCTTTGTGCATGTTCTTGAACTGTTTCAAGAAGCCCTACAGATATCACACATTATCCCATGATTCAAAGCTTTAACCTTGAGGGAAAATACACAAAACAGCTTCAGATTTTTTCCAACTCAATACAGCATTGTAAATACTGTAACAGCTATTTGATAAACACAATAGAAAGGCCTTTAAAGTGAACACATCTCATTTGCCATGTTTATAGTAAATGTCTCAGTAAAGACTGTTTTAAAATGCAAAACATGATTAACTACTCCAATATTTTTTGCTGTTTCTACTTCTCTGTGTTGATTTCATCTGCTTTAAGAGAAATCCAGGCATGTCTCCATTTTGAAGAACGCAGTATCACTCTTGTTTACTAAAAAGGTGCTTGATAATTTCTAAAACGAAATAAACTTGGGTTTGATCACCTTTGCCTGATATAAAGAGTATTTTAAAAAAAAATACATTTGTCCCAAGTACCTGAAATAAAGCTAATGGCTAACAAAGAGGAAAATGTCCTGTAGCACGAAGAAAGTGGGGTGTACACACACTCCCTCTGTGCTCATGCAACTTGTACTGGACAGTATGGATTTATGTTAGTAGCAAATGTTCTGTAGCACACAACCTCTTACCAATGTTTAGTTTGCATTTAGCAAAATACCTGATTTAGTAACAAAGTTTCCAGTGTAAAATATACTGAGATACCTGCAAATAGACTATTAGAATATTTCTAGTCATGGTGCCTCACTTTATAAAAACCAGAGAGTCTTAACAAATTAAAAACGTCAACTATTTCCCCTCTTAATATACTGCTTTCCAATTCAGTCTTATTGGTTAGAAAATACGTTTGATTCTTCAAGAATCTTACGGAACTTAATTGTCAATTTTCATTTCATCATCATTCACTCAGGCCACAAACAGCAAAATATCAAATTCCCTTTTCCTGCCTTATTCTGCAAATTACCTTTCAAAAGAATTACAGAAGTTGTGGTAAAGACACAACCATCATGCATTTGAAAAAATAAGAAACAAAACAGTGGTAGTCTGACATCACCATTGCCATAATATTTCTATGGAACTGTGAACTCTATGGGACTACTGACACAGAAAAACACCTTTGTAGAATATTTTTAGGCATCTGTTATTCCTGTAAATGCTGAAAATCAACCTAAAGTTTTAAGCTCTTTTTTGGCAGTAGATATGGGAGCCAAAACATGTTAGCATGACAATAACTTTTAAGAAACTCTTACTTCTGCACCATTTTTTCACTACACCAAATAAATATCTACGCTCCGCATGAAGAGGAGCTGGTGATCTCAAAGAAAACAGAAGGCTTTTCTACCAGCTCAAAGCCTGTGAGAGCCAGCATGAAATCACAGTCTTTTGTGGCCTCAGAGACACAGACTGCACACTCCAGCCATGCTTAGCCATGTCCAGGCTGGGACAGCAGCAAACACATTTGTTCTGTTGCAAGTCTTCACCAGATAAGAGAGTCTGCTGTGTGAGATACAGACCCTGCACTGGCAAGGAAGGATGGTTGCCTATGAAATTTTTTCTCCTGCAACATCAGTCTCCCACACCAGATACATTCCAGCAAAACAAGGGAACTGCCAACCCATGTGTCAGCAGGCTGGCGAGTTCAAGGAGGGGACATGTAACTCAGGAGCAAAGATCTGGTATAACAACCTTGGCTCAGCAGGACTAGGGAAGAAGCCTGCACAAATACATTACATTTCAGAGCAGGTCAGATATTGCAGAACCACTACCGTATTCATTTCCTCCTAGAAGCATTAATAATTTCACATCTTTTTTAGAAAGCAGCATTGGAGCTGCATCATTGCATTCCGAGCAAATTCTAGGTATTCATACAGTTGTTTGTTTTCCTTTGTCTCTTAGTTCAGTCCTGTGTTTCAGCTGCACTGGCCTTCTATAAATCCCCAAAGATAACTAGACAGAATGAAACCCAAGATTTTATTAAGCTACAAAGGAAAACAAATTATGTTATGTGAATATTTAGAAATTTTTCCAAACATGAGGATAAATGTGCAGCTCTCGTGATGAGATACAGGAAAAAACAATTCCATTAAAGGGCCACATATGCCCAGAAAGAACATTCAGCAAGTGATGGGAAAAAAAATAAAGGGGAAAATTTAATGTCAGGGCCTTAAATACTCCCCTGCCTGTCCACCAGGGACAGGCCAGAGCTTTCTTGGGAAGCGCTGTCACCTTTCACACAAATTGAAGTATTTCTGTCTCTCTCAGATCCAAGCTATCTCCTTCTGGGTTGTACAGCTAACACAATCTTCAGTCACAAATCGTAACCAGATGCAGTGCTGGTTTCTAAGCCTGCACACAAGAAGCCTCACTATCTCTGCTGCTCTGAGCTTAGCGTGCAGAGGGCCTAATGCTGTCACTCTTTGGTGGGCACCTGTGCAGGCTACCAGAACCGACCTCACTATGGTCCCACTGCTACCTAGAAAGACTCTTTGCAGCAGGAGAGGCACCTTCCCAGAGCTAAGCATGTGGGCGCGTGGGAAGGTGAGATGCAGAACAGACAGGCACTGGGAGGAAGCGAAGAGGCATGCAGCAGGACCTGGACAACACTCCTTTCTGTTCCACTGCAGCCCAGGAAATTAGAAGAAAATGAGGGCAGGGGAGGGAGCAGAACTTAAAGCATTATATAGTCCAGGAGTGTTTTTAAAAAAGGTGCTGCCAGAATGACACAGTCATCCCCTTAGCGGTTATCTAAACAACTTTCTCACGTGAACTAACCACCAAAAAAAGTCAGTGAAGGCTCCCCTTGCACCTCACCAAGCTCCTTCCATTCATCCTGGGAGGCACTAATACAGTCCTCGTGATTAAAAGCCATGAGATCTGGTATGGGGCTTTACAGTCCTGATGTTTCCTGTCCACTGCTTTACAAGGAATCCTGACCTTACTGAAGAAAGTGGCAAAGCTCCCATTAGGCTTTAATGGGGACAGAATTGGGCTCTTACAGCCTGGTGTGTGAAGGGTCGCAGTCCTGCAAACAGCAAGAGGAAATGCACGCACCTAAGTGGTCCCCTCCCTGCTAAATCCTGCGGAGAAGAGCTGGTGTTTGCAAGGCTGGGAACATTGTCTGCGCTAGAGAAACTTAATACAATGATTAAAAGTCTCAGCTTCAGCTGTGGAGGAGAGATTCCTCCAAACAAATTCTTTCCTGTTGCGAGATATTTATTTTTTTTATTAGCAGACATCAGAACTATCTCATTTGCAAATACATGTAGAAGTCTCCAGAGGGAAGCTTGAACTTATCCTTAAATTACTGAAAGTTTATTATTATTTTCTCACGGAAAAAGTCACGGATGTCTTGTAATCCCTCATGTTCCCATCTTCTAAAGTTGAATGCATCTTGACCCAGAGAAAAGCTTGGGAGCCCACTAAAATAGGAGGTAGAAGACAATTCTGAAACAATTTACAAGATGTTCTTTCCTTCCAGACTTTAACGTTATGACTCACAATTGGGTGCTGAAAGTCCCCCGAGAGTAGTCAGAAATTTATACATTCACTTGATGAACTTTCTAGAGCAAGAATGGGCTGTTTCTGTGTTTTGTAAAGTGATGCAAAATATTTTGTGTCAACAGAGCTAACCCGCCTGGTATCTTGGTATGGCTGCCCAATCTGGGATACTGACCCTCACAGCACCTTCATATTTTGGAACCAAAATACCTCTACATTTTTAGGGGGTGGAAAGGGTAAAGGTTGGAAGGCTAGTGGTATGCCAAAAAAAAAAAAAAAAAAAAAAAAAANTTCTGTAAAGTGTCTTGTGTGTTTTCTTAGGGCCTTATCCAAAGTCCGTTGAAACCAATGGGAATCCCTCCAGGCCTAGGCTTTAGCCTTTACACTACTGTATACATTTTTATCACTAACTGCAATTATATTCTGTAACATCTGTGGGCAAAATGGCCGTGAGACACTCAGATACATAAAATGTACCCACAATAATTCTGCTATAGGACTCTTCCAAGTTTGTTTTTCCTGACTTCTAGATGGTTGTGTCCAATACCTTCGTTAACAAAGCAAAGAAAATTCTTGCTATTTTTGTCTTTAAATTATTTGAGAGAGAAATTAAGAAATAATGAGTGATAGGATTACAGTTAATCACTAAATTTGCTCATGCCAACCACGTTCTGTACCTGAATGGCAAACGATTTTGCTCACCTTACCGTAAAACAAGCTTGTTAGTCCCATCAGCTGCACTGGTGCCCTACAGCTAGCTATTGCATTGCTCTGGAATTTAAGGGCCAAGTTATGAATCTCCCTGCAGAGCAGGTGTCTCCTGCCTACACGCTTGTGAAATGGCTGGCAGTGGGTATCACAACCAGTTCAAAGAACAGATACAGAAAACAGGCAAAGACACACGAGAATATGGGCTGTTGCTGTACTTCTGCATTCAAAGAATGCCCTCCTCTTGGGGCAATCCACCAACCAGGGTACAAGCTGGAACTTCACACTAAGAAAGGTTACTTCATTCTCTGCACTGATTTTACGGAAATGCAGGATTTAATTGTTTTGGAAATGCACAACAGACTCCTGTAAACTGGGGTTTTTTTATCTCAACTGCTACAGCCTGTAGAAGAGCTGAATACTGGGCTATGTATCACTGACCAGGTTCCAGTGCAGTTCTAGCAATACAAAGGCAAACATTACTGCATTTGTTTGGGGTTTGCTGTGGTTAAAGGAGAAGCCTATTTAAAGGCTCAGAATTAGCATCAGAGATTATGGGTACTATGTAGGTGAGATCTTATCTTAGTGATATTACATCTTGTGGAAAATATGTAAATATATCAAGTTACATATGCATACAAAAGCATTTCACAATTTCACTAGATATTTAGACAGTTGATCCCTCATAAACCAAATACAATTGATACAAGCTCTTAAAACTGCATGAAACAAGACTGCTTTTTTTGCCAAATTAGCTGGTAAACTAACTAAGCAAGCCTTATCTTGCTCTTATCAGCCCACCTGTCTTTGCCCCTTTAATGTCAGACTTAAAAGAGGAAATGAGTACTTAACTGATAGTGCTTCTTCAAAGGAAATATTTGCTTCAGTTACCTTGCGTTTTTAATGAGATTGTTTAGTCACAGTTTGGCATCAGTTCATAGCATGCACCATGTCAAAGCTTTCAGGTTTTCAAAGCACAAAGCCAGCAAAAGTGAAATTGTTCCTGGTTGGCATAAAATCACGGAGATGTTGTTTACCTCCCTTCCTTGGTCAGAGCAGAGACAAACTTAACAGGAGAAAGTTACTCCTTTAATTGCAATCCCTGTGCCATCTTGTAGGGCTTGTTCATGGAAGATTCTCTGCAATTCAGATACAGCTAAGGCAGGAAGCACCCAATCAACTGCAATTTGCTCACGTTTAAAATGAGGGTAGGAGCTGCTGAAGCGGCCTCAGCACACCAATGACCCCTAATTTACTATTATGTCATGCTAGTGAAAACTTAGTAATGCTGTACCTCTGTGACTGAGTGGCCTCTTTTTTTCGAAAAGGAGGTTAAAAGAAGCTATAATGTATTTTTATTGGCTCTTTGTTTTCTTACAGGCCACAGATCAAACATTTTACTTTATATGGCTCTGACTCAGCACACAGTATATGCATTTTTGACAAGCAGGGAATCTATCATGCACAAAAGACAAAAGCCCTGAGAACACTTACTGACTTAAAACAAAAGTATGGCTCCTACCACCATCTCAAACCCTCTAACAGTGCACGCGGCAAGCAAGTGAACTGCAGGTGAAACGTGAAGTCTTGCACTCAAACTTTTTTTTTTTTTTAAAAAAAAAGAAACTACTCATGAAAATTTTAGATCAATACCAATTTCAAAATAGATTTCTTCTCAGTTTTGCCCTTCAGTAAACACTAGAATGGTTTTATAAGGCAAAGGGCAAAAATCACTGGAAGCCTTATAGCATTACAAAAGCACACCCCTGCCTTTAAGCCTCGCCGTTCAAGGGACAAAAGCTACATCAGCAGCTGAAAGGGGACCCTCCCTAATAATACACGTTTTCACCTTTTTTGTTCTTCACCCACATCCACTCTAATCTTTTCTTAATCCCCGAGTAGTGAAAATGTTTGGGACAACACTGAAATTGTCATTTCTAACTGCATTTTAAAAAAAGGGTGCGGGGGAACCCCAGCTCTGCAGGGCATCCTGCCTTCCACTGCTGCGGCACAAAAGTGGGTACTTTCTCGTTTATACAAACTAACTACTCTTGAGCCTCTCGGGAAGCTGGTCTGAGGCTTGTCATGTTCGCTCCTTCTCAGCAGCAGAAGACATTCAAACCGCTGGATGGCACCTTTATGTTTTTACTGCTCGTCCAAAACAGAAGAGGGGGGAAAGAGAAGTAGAAAGAGAAAAGCGACAACCAGGAAAGTGCCATTTCTCTTCAGCCTCGATCAATGTAGCTGCTGCCGTGGTGCTACTGTCTGGAAGGACAGCAAACAGGACAAAACCAATCAAAAATTACCAACTGCGGGAGGAATGAGGAAAGCAAGTTACTGCACTGGGATGCTGGGCACCCCTTTTGAGAGCAGTTGGAGGTGCAATTACACAGCACCTACAGGAAAGCATCCAGCCACGTGCAGAATAAGGCACTTGACAAGAAGAGATTTCTCAGACTCAAAATACATTTGACCTTAGGATTCTCTTCTGAACGTCCAGAACAAATGAAGTTGTCATATATAAATTCTTCTGCCTTGTGAATGCCTCTTGGACTCTATACTGATACAAGGCTTACTAAGTATGTGGAGCAAATGCTTTGCCTTCCTCATCCTAAAATGCAGCTTAGAAATCAGACTCAAAGACTCCCATCAAAAGCCTTAAGCACCATTAAATTCCAATGCCTCCTTGCCACACAAGCAGAGTCACCCCTGCAAACACCTGGGCAGTACCTTGGGGCAGAGGCTCCGTGCTCTGCCTGCTTGGGTCCCAGGCTGGGACTGGCTGTCCAGGTTGCGCAGGAACGCCGAGGTCCCTGTTCTGCAGCAAGTTAGCACCCATGTCTGTCAGACTGTGCTCCCTGTGCAGAGGTGCTGAGCAGCAATACTAACACCAGGAGTGATTATTTCAATCATAGACTTAAGAAAGAGAGAAAAGCTGCAACACAATCGGGCGCTACTAAGGGCATGTGCTGGTGCTGTAAGTGAGCACTGTGAAAATGCATGATGAAACACCTGTGCTATCGAGGAGAATTTATCAGGATTCTTCCAGTATAGTGAAGAGTTGGCCCAAAGCTTTCTGTACCAGCACTTGCTCCCAGGTAGTACCTTCTGTCATGCTTCAACAACATCAAATTCCACAAATTATTAACACAAAAGTCACAACACCTTTTTTTTTTTTTTTTTTTNGACCGACCAAATTTACCAACTAAGACAGGATATTTTTAACCTTCCCTCTGAAAAAAAAAAAAAAAAAAATCTTTAAACCCCACTGAAAGCTCTCCTTCTATTGCTGAGGGATTATTTATCTTATGTTTTATCCAGGCATCCCATTTTGGAAAATGTGGGAGTAAATTTTGCTTTTCAAGAAAAATAAACTTACCTAACTTTTGTATATAGTTTCTGTGGCAAACAAACACACAGCTTGAAGAACCACCCCCAGCCTCAACTCCTCTGGAACAGAACAATATTCTTCCTCCAGTGATTGAATGGGTTCATTCATCTGAACGGGCTGTGGATCAAGCAATATTTAAGAGGGAACTGCTAAATGAGCTTTCAAAGACAAAATAAGTGTACAGGTTGAAAAAAGCAAACAAGACACTTTTAAACACAAAGCTGGAGAAAGAAATTGGAGGCTCTACTGTGCCACGCGAGCTTACAGCACCCACTGCAGACCTGGGGTATTTCTGAGAAGCTTCATTTTGTTCACTGCCACAAGAGCTGTGAAGAAATGTACCCTGACTTCCTCTTTCCTCATAGGGAGGACAATATTCCCAGCAACTGATGTGTTAGAAAGGGTGCAAGAACAAATAACAAATAAACTACTTGCATACAAATAAGTAAGTTGCCTGAAAGAACAGTTATGTCTAAAAATTCTATACAGTGACCAAACTGCTAAAAGATGACAGATCTGCTAACAAAAATAAGAGGTTTCTCAGTAAAAAACAGCCACAATTTCAGGGGACTAGAGTATAATAATTATGGTAAACTTTTTTTTTTTTTTTTTTTTTTTTTT
>VYZV01012922.1:55821-72397 GCA_013401275.1 Pandion haliaetus
TTTTTTTAAATCTATGGGCAATGCAGGAAATTTAGACCAATGAGCCCTGCAGTTATGCCCAGCAAAGAAGTTGAAATCGTAAAACCAAAATAGCATCAGGCCTGGAAAAAGATGACATAGAAAAATAAGAAAGTGTTCTGCAAAGGACCTGTGTCCCTAGTATATTCAAGTTCTTTGAACACATGAGTAAATTAGTGTATAAAAAAAAAAAACAAACAAACCTTGGATACTGGAGTTTAGACTACCAAAACGACAAGATCCCAAACAAAAAAACACGCACTAGAAAGTAGCCATGGGCTAGGTGAAGGTACCACCATAGAAAGGGACAGAACCAAAAAAGAGAATAAAATGCAGAGTTTTCATTATCTAAACAAGAATGTGTTGCATCTCATTTCATGCCAGAATTTGTTCCCAATTTTCCATTTACCAGTGGCACCATCAACATGGCTCCAACGGAAGGAGCAGTTTGCTTACACCAGCCCACAGAGCGGGTCCTCTCCCTTCCTCTGCCCACACATAACCAGGCCCATGGGAAGATGGATGCAGCAACCTGCAGGTATGACACAGTACAGCCATTCCCATGCAAGTCAAGACACTTTCAGTAGCCTCTCAAAGCTGCATTAGCACTAAACCCCTAAATCTCCTTCAATTTGTTTAACGGCATGCGATGGAAAAACAGGGAAAACACCAGTCAGAGAAAGTCTCATTAAATAAAATACAATAAGATACCTGCAGGTGAGTTAGGCTCCGCCATGTGGCTATGTCTTAATCAGTGGAAACGGGATTTCAAATTCCCACCTGTTGTACAACCATTTTTATTTTATTTTTAAGGTTGACCCAAATAAAGTCTTATTTTTCATCTTATGAGTTGTGGTGAAAAGCAAAGGCAAATAGCTGTGGGGCTTATTTTAGCATGTATTTTTATAATTGCATTAAATTAAAAGTAATAATATGTAGACAACCCTAAAAATCCCAGAGAAAAATCAAAAGCCAACACAGAAAGGTACATAAAACATTTTGCACTAATTTATAAATCTAGGCTTAGATTTCTAATCGGTTTAGTGGCGATCATCGCATTTTTAACTTCCAAAGCCAGCTGTTACAAACACTTGCTCATGTGTAGCCTCCAGAGGATCTCAGCCTTACATGCAAGGAACTGAAGCACAACTCCTTCAGGCAAATAGAAGTACTTCATTCTGAGGCTGATGCCAAAGAAATTCCAGCATGTATGTCCATAAAAGAGGAGTTAAGATCTCCCCGGGCAGCCAACCAATACAACTGCCGCTTGCTTACTTATTATTCATTACTTGTACTTCGATAGAGCCCAAGGACTCCAATCACGTGCCAGAGCTCATTCTGCTAGATGCTGTACAAACACGTAATAAAGAGTCTTTAGCCCAAGGAGTTCACAATCTGATCATTAGTAAAATCACTCAGCCAGAGACACCACTGTATCATCTTCCTTGACCATAAACTCCCCTTTTATCTCACTCTAACAGCGCTACCCAGGTAACAACTAACATAAGGGACCTCTGATTGCAATTTGGAAAAATAAAATCAAGAGAAAATTAAAGCCTTGCTAAATCACCCATAAACACAAACGTATACCTGTAAGCACAAAAGAAGTACCACCTCAAAAAGCACTTTTCCTTGCAAAATCCTATTCTCTGGCTGTCCTTGGGCTACTTGCTTTTTTGAAATGCAAATAAATTAGCATCAATCAGCATCATAAAGAGCAGGAGACACTAGGCTTTACTCAGGCCTCTAATTCTTGGTGATGTTCCTAAAGAATGATATATCAGATGGCTACAATTCTTCTTAAGACTCTGTTCACAGTAAATCGTTCAACAATCACATTTCTGCAATGTTACTGTATTTCTAATAACACAGACTCATGAGCGCACTAAATTCACTTCAGTACACCCACCTGTTAGACCTACCCAGCACTATCTAAGAGCATTTATTTGAACTGTTTAGAAAAAAAATTTCTCACCAGGTAACTCATCTCTTCAGTTTAAAAAAAAATTTTTTCAACCCTCAAACAGAACCCTTTTTATCTCTACAGTGAAGACTTTATTCCACTGTTTTTCCACAAAAGCAGATTTAGAACTAAAAAACAAAACAAACAAAAAACCCAACAAAAAAAAACCCCAGCCACATTTCCTAAAGTTTTGATCTGTTTTGAAATGAAATCTCCATAGCTGCCAGTTGACAAAGAGGAAAAAAGGTTACCCATGGCAAATATTCAAAAAAGTGTGCGCTCTCTGCAGTATTCAAAGGAGACAGAGCTTGAGGTCTCCCCTCAACCAAAGCCAAGACAGAGTCGTTCAGATTTTTTCTTTTGGCAACTGCCAAATCCCTGGTTCGTTAATTTTCATGTGGGGTGTATTGCACGTACGATACAGTCCAGTTTTCTCCCTCCTCTCTCTACACTTTCCTTAGCATTTCTGTTCATTTTCTGGTCTCCATTTTTTCCTGCCTCACTTTCCCATCTTCATTTTCCCTTTCCTTCCCATCTTTCAGAATACTTTGCCTTTGGGTTTCTTTCCTTTTTATGACCACAAGAGTTCTCTTCACTGTCCCTGCCCACATTGTCAAGCTCTTCTCTCCCTTTATACCCACGTTTTTACCTGGTCAACCTGGCACAGGAGCCCTGGGAGATTGAAGCATCTTCCAAAGGGAAGAGATGACAGTGTTTTGGTGGCTGATCTGCTGACCAAACGAGCTTGAGAGTGTCACTCTCCAGATATGAGCTGACTATGCTTGAAGTGCTGGCTTCCCATTTCCACAGCAGGCCAGTTTCCCCTTGCACTGGTCAGCCTCCTGCAAAGCTGAAATCTGCATCTTTTAAGGTTGTATAGACTGAAAAACCTCAAATATTCTCTGTGGGATAGAGCCCTAACTAAGGGCTCTATTCACCTGAAATGTGATGCCATGGGTTTCCACAACCCAGCATGTAGGCAGACTGCACTTGATAAATGTCTGTTTATCATAACTGCAGAAGTCAGCTCTGCTTTTCCAACCTCTTTCTCCCTCAAGATTAGGAAGGTAAAGGTCACACTTTAAAAAGACAGGCCTTTGAAACAATTTTTTTTTAAGTGCTAGCAACTAAACTCGGTGTAAAAATACCGCATCCTTTTCCATAAAATTAGGCTGCACTAAATCAACATACTTTTCTTTAAAGAGCTGGTACGTTACTGACAATGGCTTAAGAACTATTTAGTTACATTGATAGACACAGGGTAAAAAAAACCCTCTGCTACTGAGAAAGGAAGCCCCAAAATACAGAACTGCAAATTCCAACATGGGAATGCATTCAGATCATATTCCAACCAAAATTCTTACACTAATTAGAGACTGATTTTTACAAGGCTTCAAATCCTCTGTGCGTCAGGGCTAAGTTACAGAACTACTAGTTTTATCGCTCTTACTCTTTAGACAAAGATTCATTCTCTGCTCAAATCAGTATGAAGACTCTGTTGCACTCCAGCCACTACTACACCCACCATTCAAAGACACAAACTCTCTTTTAAAGAAACACAAAAGTCCTCACCAACACCCTTTTTCATCTCAGCAGAGACAGCACTTTGGAGTGGCACAGAGGCAAAGCCATCCTCAGCCTCCGGGGATGGAGCAGAACTTGTACTTTCCCCACTCAGTGCCTAACAGGAGGATCTGGCTTATTTTCACCATCTATGCTGCACCTTTTACTAACACGAAGTTTCTTCTTGACATTTAAAACATGCTCACAGATTTCCTTTATTCTCCACTTACTCCAAAATCTTGAAGGGTAAAAATCCTACTGTTAGGTAAATTTTAAGTTTCTTAAGAGCATATTTGCACAGTTAAAATGTCATCCTAATCTGCTATCACTCTTTGTTCCACTGCATCTCTCCTGACTTTCCAGGCAAGGAATACACAGCCAATAACTCTATCCTCCTGACTACGCCTTGGGCTCTGGCAAAGAGCAGCTGAGAAGAAAGACGTTTTACATATTTATGATTAAAAGATAACCGATAACCAGGATCCAGATGTTGGTCTCTGCTGGCCAGCGCACAGTGCAATTATTATTCCATTTATAGAAAGAGATGTTGTCCTGCCTTTTCCAGCCAACCAAAAGGTCTTCCATAAAATGCTCAAATACTCTGAAGAGAGGCATTCAAAACAAGGAACGAAAAGGGAACGAATCATATTTGCTCCACAATTATTGCATTATATAAATTTAACATGGCCTCAATACTACAGTATCATCCATTCCCACAAGCTCCTGGGCTCACTCTGTCAGGGTGAGCTTGGATTTCCCTCTGCAGCTCGGCACCAGCTCCCACACGGGTGCCTATGGACAGCACTGCAGCACCCAAGTGAAAAGCAAAAAGTGGGTTAGAAGAGAGGTGAGATCAGCCTCTTCATACCCACAGCCCAGGGCTGCTTCTACTGAGGTCAGTGGGAACAGGCACAGATTGTTTAAGCTAAATGAAGTCTGATAGTGTTAATAAAGCTCTTCGCTCTCTGAGCTTGATCTTGGAAAAGGTTCTGAATTTGTTTAAAGAACCAAATAGTATTCTAAATCCCTGCGTTCCTGGCAAAGAACAATGCAGCCAAAGCATAGGGTTTCTTTGGGGGTTGTTTTGGTTGGTGAGACTTTGGGCTGGGGGAAAGGGATGGAATAAAAATAAGTAGAGCTGAAAGACAGGAGGTTTTCAAAATACTGAACGTATAAAAATGGTAGTTACCAGGCTGAGGAATAGCTCACAGCTTCAACTAACATATTAAGACAATTTTAACTGTTTGACATCTGGCATCTGGCTATAATATTTTAATGATTTATCTTAATAAATTGTCAGCTTAATAAATCCAGTCACCACTTATATCAGTAAGCGATACATTTTGGCAAAAAGCATCCACAATTCCATAAAGGAAAAATAGGTTAGAAAGGTTAGAAATACTTGGAAAAGATATGACAATCACTACAAACAAAAGCCTGTGAAATGTATAATTTCACCCCGAGTGCTCAGATTCTGCATGCCAATACATTATTAATTTTTTTTTTGTAGCTGTGGACAGGAAAATGTATAAACTCTTAATCCATTATACACGGCCATTTCCTGTGAGTATTTCTAAACAATGGAAAAACAGAACTTACTGAAGCTTAAAAATAACTTTCTGTCTACCAACATTTCACCTTACTTTTAAAATATGCTTCTTGCAGCTTTAGAATCACTATGCATGTAGTGGTCATTTGTTTACTAATTGTAATAAAAATAATAAAGATTAAGTTATGTGTTTCCTATTAACATCACATGTTTATAATTATACTGTGCATGTCATTCTCAAGCATTAGTGGAACTTGACACAAATGTGATTTCTTCCAACTCTTGAATTTTCTCTCTTTTCCATGAACAGCTTCTTATTTCCTGAAATGTACAATATGCAGTAATTTCTGCCTTGATTAAATAATCTGATTTTAATTTTCTCCTCCCGTTGTAAACGCTGCTTGTTCCCATATAACATCAACATCATTTTTATGATAGAAAAATATTTACAGTCAGATAATTAAGACAAACAAACAAAACTAATAAAGACAGCTACTCATCAAGAAGTTGTTCCTCCTCAAAGTATCTCTCTCTCCCACAAAGCCTCAAATCAGATTTGATTCTTAAGGACAGCACAGATCCACCAAACTCCAGATAATTGTCAAGTTCCTGGTCCCAAGCTATTACAGATTTTAAGAGGAAACATTTGCAGGGTTTTAGCATGGCCCAAATACATATTTTAATGGTACCACACTTAGAAACAATGTCACTATTTCGGCTGAAGATTTCACACACAACCAAACACAAACACACATTACCCCTGAGGCTGACCCCTGAGTGACAAATTAAAGTCAATGCTTCAAGTCTGATGAAGTAACAATAAAAAAAAAAAAAAAAAAAACCCACAGAGCTTGCTAGCGTATTGTGTCAGGAAACATTTACAGCAAGTGACTCTACAAACCCCACCACAAAATAAATTCCTACAAAATTACGTCTGCTTTGGCTTCAGTTAATTTAATGCAATTTCAGTTGAACCTTACTGGTTTCAGCTTTGTAAGCTCTATCAGCCTTTTACACAGGGCCGGAAACTAGGTTGACTTGGATCAGCTGCATAGGAGCAATACTGGGGAAACAACGGCTGCCAACCCATCATCGCTTCCATTGCCTCAGCGTGCTTCCCACGTGCACATTGTGTGAGCAAAATTCCTGTAGCTCAGAGAAAACCCTAAACCAAGCAGTACGCACTATACAGAAAGATTATACGAAGAAAAGCAAGGTCACCCTTCCACTGTTTTAATTTTAAAAGACTAGAAGGAGTAAAAAGCTTAAAAGGACAAAAATCATAACCCACATCACAGTTCTCTAACAGAGCAGAAGCTTCTGGTACTGCAAAAATATCTCAGAAATTATAGTTTAAGGAATAAAGCTCGCTCATTAACTCATTTCCTAAAGGCAATGTTTTCTGAATATCTCCCTCTTCCCCTTTTTACTACCACCACATTATATAACTACTTTATTACTGTTTTTGTTTAAGACTTAGAAAGCAAAGTTCTGGACAGCAATGCAGGAACTACTAGCTCATTTAATGGCAAACTGTTCCAAGAATAGTAATTTCATTTCAACTCTTTTGCAAATTCACTGCTTTGTTCTTATCTGCATTTGAAGAATTACAAGTTTTAGAATTATTTTTCACTTTCACAATATTCATATGGGTAAGATTATGTAATATCCCTTATTTTAAAAATCTGTTTTGTTTTTTTTTAAGTCGGAAAACTCATCCAGATACCCAAGCCGTCAAGATTATTATTTTCATGGTGTACTATTGAATAGCTCTAAAGTCTCCACAATAAACAGAATGGTTAAAAACATCAGAAGGAAAAATTTAGTAATTTAAAAGTAGACGCCATAAGTAGCGCTACTATTAAAAATTATAGTTCTGTTGTCTACACAAGACTTCTAAGGTAGTTAAAGAATATCACAAACTACTATAAATCTCACAGCTTTGTATATTAAGATGGTACACTGCCATTCTCAAAAATGCTCTGTTAATATTAACAAGAAAGAAATAAATAGTCTGGGATTTTGTTACAAAGCACCAGCAAATCCTACATTACATACACAACTGGATAGCTGCAATGTTTACAGAAAGCCAGTCATTTAAACCTCCACTGAAAGTTCTTAAATCTTTGTTGCTGACAAAACATTCAACTGCTCCAATTTTTGCTAAAACACTGCCTGAGTTTGTGTAGAAATATTTACGATTATACAACATGCAACAAAAGACGGGGGGCAATTATAGAAACACACAGAAAATTAATTCAGAAATGGTCTTCTCAGCCAGGTAGCATTAGCTTCTGCCTGTTGTTCCTCCCTTCCTCCTCTGACCCACTCCTGCTGCTGGTTTTCTGAAGATTATCTGAACATGAGGATTGTCTAGTGAGTTTTTGCCAAAAGAATCAGTATTTTTAAACTGCAAATTATCTGCAGTGCAGCTTATACGCATGAAGACTGACATGCTGTTGTTTAAAATCCCTTTTTCAATAAGATGCATTAGCAAACAAATGTATACTCATATAAGGAAATTATTATCATTGCTATTTTAGACATAAACCCAGTATTTTATCAAAAATAGTTTCATTTAAACCTTACTAATGCTGAATGATTGTGAAAAAAAATTATTTTATTTTTAAGCATAAGAAATTTACATCCTTGTAAAACCATTTTGCTTTAAAATTGTTTTACTTTAAATCTCAGGCCTGGTATAGAATAAATTTCTACTCCGCTTGGTTAGAAAAAACATCAGCTTACCACTTCTTCTATGTACAATAATTTCAACACAAAATTTGGTTTATGTTAAGACCAAGGCTTGAATGACTTTAAGAAAAGGGACACATTTCACAGCCTCGTATGATCGTTTTTCCTATGAGTTAGCTTTTTTCTTAAACTGGTTTCTTATTAAACAACACACTGACATTTTGCATCTCTTCTTTGTGCATGTAAGAACTTGACCAATCTGGATACACTTACAAATAGCCTTACTTAGTGACGTTTCTTTAAAGTGATATTTTTTCATGGCATGCTCTTAAGAAGCAAGTTTATTATCTAGAAAATATGCCCTATTTGCAACCTCTTTTTCCTTTCCATAAAGCAAGTGGAGCAAAGAGCCCTATTTTCCACAAGCAGCTGTGGTTTTCATGTCACTGAAGGGCACATAGCTTGGCTGTACACACTACCCACTGAGTCATCAGACTGGACTTGGCTGCAGAATGCCATTTTTCGTTAGATACACATGTGATTGACACAGACCAACAATCTTGGGTAGAGGGCTCATGCTAATCAGCCACATACACAAACAAGAGCACTCAACCCACACAAGTTTATCCAGTTTGCATGGGCCAGAAAATAGCTTTTCATGTCCAGAATGTTGATTTTTAGGACTACTAACTATTCCTTCTTTCTTTTTTTCCAAACGGCTCAAGAACCATGTTTATGTCCCTGACTAGAAACACCAAGGAAGCTTTCATTTAACAAAACCATCTTCTTTTAATACCTAGACTCTACCACCATTTTGATCAAGGAGAGTTTGCTCTCCAGGGCAGCTAAGACACCAGCTACTTTCTTCCACTCTGCTGCAGATTACTCTGACAGAAAAGCAGAAAGTCTATTGCATCTCATTAGCACTGTGTATATGCCTAAAGTTACCAAAGACTGTACAGCAAAATTTTCAAAATTTATCTGTTGTTCATTTTCTTAACTTCTCTGTATTTGAAGAACAGTGAAAAGCATCAATGTGTCAGCTTAAACATTAATGCTGCATCAAAAGGAAGTGCCAAGGTATTCATTCAGAGCACTTGTACACTGATATGGATCATCAAAGGTGACACTTTTCAGCTGTTTTATCCAGAATATTTTATCTCCTAAATCGGCATCGGGTACTCATGTTTTAATTTAGTAAGTGACAAAAAATTAGGTGATATTGAATAGAAAAGATACATATCGCCATGCACATTAAAAAGTAAAATAATTTTTCAATAGAGTAAGCTGTGGGAGCCTGCAGAGCTCCTCCAGAAGTACTTTATAATGATTTAGGATGTGGGTAAGAGGTATCCACCCTTGCAGCTACTGAAAAATCTTTCAAATAGCATTCGTTTTCCAAGGGAAAAGTATCAGTAAATTGAGTGTCATGAAGGGACAGTTTGCACAGAAGCACGAAGCAGTCTGAGCCAGGAAGTTTCACTGAACTCTCAGCTTTAGTTAAACTATGCCAGAAATATATGGGAATAAACAAACAGATTAGGAAAAGAAGGCAGAAGAAAGTAATAATCTTCACTGTGAGGAATGGGGCAAATGTAAACTGAAAGGGCCTCTGTGTGTAACAAACAGGCACTATAAAAGGAAGACTGTTTAGTGCTAAATCTGTTTTGTGTAGGCTTCTTAAGAAAAAAAATAAAATCAAACTAGCCATCCAAAAACTTTACACCTAGCACATGAACACGTTTGGTCCAAGGAAGAGAAAAAAACAAAACCCCTAAACCTCCCCCAGAGCTTGGAAACTAGGGCCTTTTGAGTTGGTAACTTTGCAGGAAAACCAAGCAATGCTAGAAAGATAACAGTAAATGCCGTTCCTCTGCCAGAATTTCAGCAATGGCCATGCTGAGTCTCCGGAACTCAACCTTTGCCATGGGATAAGAGATTGCTGTGGCAGCACAGTCGCCTGCTTTCACAGCTTGAGCCCAAGAACCACAAGGGCCCTGCAGAGGGAGAAACCTCAAACTGGCAGTGTCTAATTTGGTTTTGTTTATGTTCCTGTGTTCACTATTGATCTGCATAGGGCTTAGAATCAACAGCAAAGACCAGCAACATCCCCAGTACAAACTGCAGAGGCAAAATAATCTCAGAATGATGCTTCCTGCTCCAAATCAGAAGAGACAGCCAGATCCAGCAGCCGGCAGTTGGGAAGTGGCCCCAAAGTCCGCTCAGTACAAGGCTCCACACACAGAGCAGTGTCTGTTTCAATTTATCTCAGTGCTGCAAGCTGGGCTTTCTGTTGGACACAGTAGTCTTTGCAATAAAGTGGAACAAGCAGTGTCCACGGAGGTAGGATGTAACTCCCTAACAAAGTGAAACAGGTTCTCAGTAAAACAAATGTAATGGGGAGGAGAAAGAGCAGAAGAAAAACAACCCTGGAAATAATCCTTTGGGAACAGTTTAACCCTCAAGTGACTACTACCAAAATCTCTAATTAACAGATACGCTGACTCCAAAACAAGACATAGGTTTCTATCTAACGAGGATAGAGGCTGAATTGTTTGGACACTCAACACAATAAATACTTGACAGTCACCAAAACATACCTCACTGGAGAAGCCTTCACAAGCTTCTCGGGAGACTACAAAGTGCACAGTATCTGCATAGGAAGATATAGTCCTGCTCTCACCACAGATTAACAACATCTCTTTTTTTCCCCACACATCTCAGACTCCTAACTACTCTCCACAAATTACAATACAGAAGGCACAGCACATCCAGCTGTTAGAAAATCCCCTTTGCATTTGGTTAAATGCGAAAATGAATCAGTTAAGAAAGGCAAACCAAAAGACACTGCTTGCTGATTTTCCTTATGATACTCATGGGACTACCCCACATCCGTGACCAGGCAGCATGTTCACCAAAAGATGCACTGTGTTTTGGAAGTTCTTTCCTTTCTAAACAAGGATACCGCAGATTTCAATGCTGTCAGCATAATTTGCAGGATACAGGTGTTGGTTATTCTTTGAAACAAGAGCCCCTCATACCCAGGGCACCCCTTCCATGTTTCAGCCTACCAGAAACCAGACTAAGAAATCTTTCTACTGGTACGGACCACTTTGCCTTTATGGAGGCCCTGGAAGGCTGTATTCCTTCTCCTGTCATATAGGCAGAAATTCATTCATCACTGAACAAAACACTAGCATCAAATAACATGTTTTCAAGCCTATGATATGTGCATTTCCAGCTCTAGTGTAAGAAGTGCCAGCATCTACCAATGCACCAAGGTATGACCATCACTTAACAGATTAATGTCCCATTTTTGCACGTGAACCGGGATACTTCCTGACATGGAATAACAAGTGGACTTTAGCCCCTTCAGAAAAGAGTAATAAAATACCAAAGCAATTTAACTAGTCCATGGTTTGCTGCCTGCGGGTGTCTGAGATCTCTGAAACCAGGTGAAAGGCAGCATTCCCTGTGATGGACACATGATGCTGCAGCCTTGCTCCAGGTCAAGGCCCAGCACTGGCCTGAGTCTGTATACAGAGCTTCTGAAAGCAATACTCCTCCCCCAGTTCCAAGTTGTACATTCAGGATTCAGAGGTGCTGATTTGTAAAACTGTAATCTTTCGTACTTGTTCTTTTTCCATTAAAATTTGTTCTCAATGCTAACAGCGATTTATTTTCAACAGTAGTGGCAATGTAGGATAGCTTACACAGGTGCTGCTCTTGCATCGGTTGGCATGATCAATTCCCATGCTTTCAGCATCGCCAGGAACAAGCGCCTTGGTTAAACAGCCAGGAGACATCTCTGTCAGTAGCTGGAAAAACCTACCACACACAACTGCTCTCAAATAAAAGATCAAGGTAATTATCAAAGAGGGACCACATCACTTTAATGCAGCAACAACCTTTTCCACAATTGATAATTTTCTTCCATACCTTCAAAAGACACTATCTCAAATAATGGATTTTATTTTACTATGAAATACTTACCTTGTTCATATCTATAGTTAAGAGTGAAAGGAAAGCAGAGAGCAGATTCTTGTTAATAGGACTGATGCACTCAAGATTTTGGAATTACATTCCTGCTTCAAAGGGGCATTTGTATGTTGATAACAATCTCTGTAACAGCAAGAAAATGACAAACAGCCAGAGGCTAGGAAGACAGATAATTCTGGTGACAGACTGCAAAGTAAACAAATAAAAATTAAGCAGATATATTTTGCATTTTTCTTAAAACCAATTTTCTTGAAGTTGTCACCTCTATGAAGAATTCATCATAACAGAAATTGTATAATGTCATTGAAGTGAACTAAGGAAATAATACTAAAGAGAGGGCATACAAGAGGAATGAAGCTCATCAGCATTTTAAATAGAGCTTTAAAAGTTCTATGAGAAAAAAGTTCTGGTTGATAATATATGGTTTAACTTCAGAGATTCAAATATTGGTACTAAAACCAAGAAAGGAGAGGAAATATGTCCTATTACATAGAATATTTTTGTTGGAATAGTCAGTAATACATAGCAAGTTGCATAAGCCTCATCAATACTTCCAAAGTAAGATCTCTTCTCCTTTACCTAGGCAAGGGAATGCACAAAGGCTGACGATGGTAAAACAAGCACTTAGTTGTTTCAGCAGTGTTTGGTCCAAGCTAAGTCACCAATAAAAAAAAAAAAACAAAAACAAACAAAACAACAAAAAAACCCACTTTCCTATACATCTGTTGTCTACATGACGTTTCTTTGAGACTTAATCTGCTAACTTTGTGGACAAAAACAAGCTTTCACTACTGTTAGCTCTGCAAAACCAATATAACCATGGCTGAGCGAGCTGGAATTTTTATTACTGGCAATGAAGTAAGATTCAGACAGAAAACAGCTTGATTGTCAAGACCCAATGTGAGAGTTTGAAATATTGGCTGTTAGAAAAATCACCTTTTGACTTGTAAACTAAGCAAAGTTTTATCTGCAAGTGATTGAGAGAGAACAAGTGCAGAACCTCCTGCTGTCATTGTTACAGAGTCACTTCTGGAAACAGTTCTGCTGTAGGATAACAACCCTCTACCCTCTTCCCTTTCTGCCAGCCTGCGTACGCTACTCACATGTCCAACTGGAGGAACAAGCTAAACAGTGCTGCAAAGCTCCAAGTATCACTGAAGTATGTCAAAATCATATGGGAATGATCAAAGAGGCGAGAGACGTGGAAGAAAAGATACACAGCTTCCTGGATGGCTGAAGCTCTGCCCTGCTACATTCTGGGCTCTGCCACAGCCCTGTTGCAAGACAGTTTTTCCCCATCTTCAAAAGACCAAAAAAGTGCGAGCATAGAAAAACCCCTTTATTGACTTGCTGACCTCCCTATAGGATTCCTGCACAGCCCGTGGGATTTAATCTGCTTCCAGCAGGAACTGTACAGGCAGTCCCTATTGCATTGCCCGGGACCTGTTGTCCCACTTTGTCTAGAATCCCATGCTCTGCCATGGCCACAGAGTCCTTGGCCAGGCTGCACTGAACCAAAAGGGCTACTCTGGGCTCCTTCCCCCATCTCGTTAAAGCCTTGACCTCCTCAGCTTTTTGTGAGGGGATCTACATAGCATGATGCTGGGTGGTGAGTACCAAAGCTAGCTCTGACTGGGTTTGCTCAGGGAGTGGAAACACCGTAGCTGTTTCACCACAGTACTATGCACACATCAGTCCTGATGTTTACACAGCTCTCCTACTGCTGCTACCCGAGCTGGCCAGTCCCTCTACGTATAATTACTCTACCTCTGCCCTTCAGATACACTGAGATTTACTGGTTCAGATGAGGAAGGATCAAACCGGAAAAAGCGGATCCCATGAACAAGATCCTCTACACCTAGATGCGAGACACGGGTCTCTCCTGCCTCCCTGCAAACAAAAGGATACTGCCGTTTTGCCCATATAAAGACTTCTTTCCACATCTTGGGAAACAGTTATTTAATCTCTGTGCAGTGTCAGATTGAGTCAAGAACATCAATTATATGACAGTCTTTTACATATCCAACTTAATGCAATTCAGTAATATAAAACCTAAATAAATAACATTTTTTCCCAGGGCATTAGGCCATTCTAAGATCAGCACTCCATTCCAGAAGGAGCTTCCAGCCACTGTACCCATCCTTTGGGGACTGCTTTCTCAGAACATATGTTGACATTGCCCATTCAGGCAGGCAAGAAAAATTGTTACAAGAAGCTGAAGTCCCAACTTAGACCACATTGCTTGAGACCATACTTTTGGGTATCTTACTATCAAGACCTGTTTCAGCTGATTCCAGCACCTCACTTAAAGGTCCAAGACCTTATCAAATAAACCCCAAGTACTTTATTTTCTAACTACTAGACCTACCATCTCAAGCACTGAGGCTACGCTGGGAAGCAGCTGGGATAGGGCTCCTGTCCCATATACAGTAGCCAGCAGAGCCCCAAGGAGAACGGCAGAGGCAGGGAGGAAGGAAGCACAGCGGATTGTTCCAGCCAACATCAGACAGGAGCACTGGGAATGCTGTGGTTAGCTGGTCCCCGGTTTTGTTTCTGGAGGAGCATTACCCAGTGTTTTTTATCTAGTTCTGGTCTAATGTATTCCCAAGAGACACCCAGTTCAGCAATCACCAAAAAAATGTTTGGTTTAAAATGTCAGAATACATTTTATTCTGATAGACCCATTCAATTTCCCTCAGGCTTAATGCAACAGTTTAAGAAAATCACTTTCTATGAAGAGATAAAACTCATCTGCCTGGGTAGCTTTCAGCTATGTATAGAACCTCGTGTCCTTCCATGGAAGGGCTCCACCTCTGTCCTCCCCATCTGCAATAGCACTGCTGACTGACGTCAGCCAGGGCAACCACAGGCAGAACAATGCCATTTACCATTTGCCATCGCAAAATCAGACGCAGAATACGACACGACACAGCAAGCTTGGTTTGTCTTGACACTTTGTCATGGACACGCTTTCATCTCTTCTTTTACTTTAAGACATCAGGGATTAAAATTCATTCCAAGTACATTTAATTACAAAAGCATAGCCATGCAAATATATGGAAATGCGCAATATATTCTTTTGATATAATAAAATGGATTTCCTCCCTCCAGTTGATTACTTCAGTCTGTTAGCTTCAGTGTTAATTTTCTTTTTTTACTGTAAATAACTGGGACACTGGGTACCAGTGCTATCATTAATTATGTCAGCAGACAAACAAGTCATCTATTACTGAACTAAATTACTTCTAATTGCACATGCAACTCCTGCACTCTCCTTATGCATAAATAAAAATGAGTTTACGTCTTTTTTAAGTGTACGTCATTAGAGAGAGTGAATTAACAGAGAGTTCACTTCCTAACATCATCACTGGTTTTATTTTATTTTTACATTTATATGATATAAGCACTGCAGTGTATAACAGCCTTATAAACATACAGGAAAACATGATCCCTGTCCCAGTGAGTTTACATTCTAAGATGGAATTTCTTGTTAGCACTCATTTTTTCCACTTTTTCAGCCTGATTATCAAAAACAGTTACAAAGACCTGTACAAACTGTGTGTGCTACTGCCTGCTAACACAGATAAGATGGCATTTAGGCAGTATCATTACTTGGTTTTCTCCTAAATCTGTTTTCCTCAATGCAGCATGACCCTCTCCTCTCTGCTCTCCCCAGCAACACACTCACAAGAACACAAGTTACCAACTGAGCCAAATATACTGAACTCATAAGCACAGCCAGTTATTCCTTAACATTAGCAATGACATCTGAAATCCTCAAGCTATTGGAATAAGAAACAGTTTTCAGATATTTGATATATATTTCCACTTTTTTTCAAATACCACATTAAGCCTTTGATTAACACGTTGCTTCAGCAGAATTGTGTATCATTTGTACCCAGAAAATAAAAACAAAACCACCACACAGAAAAATAAATAATCACAGCTCCAGTCACAGAAGAAAGCTCCTATAATTTAAACAAAGCTAAATGAGAATTATTAAACTAACAACCATGTGTAGTCCTTGCACCTCAGTTGCTTATCTGTCACAAAGCAGACAAGCTACACAATGGCCTTGACTGACCATTATACATCAAAGTTAACATTTTTCTATTTGACCATCTTATCTTCCTGCCTGAGCGATGAAACCCATGAGTCACTAAGTAAAATATCATTCTAGATCCCAAAAGTCTTTGCCAAGGCACAATGTGATCAATCTCAAGAATTTTTTAAAAAGTAATCTGGTGGTTGTAAAATGATTGCTGAAAATACTGAGGACCCTTCGCAGGCAACTCTCTTAGTTTTTGCTGCTGCTGCCTGTTTCTGTTGGGTAATTTCTGATTCTATGATGCTAGCCATCGCTTGGAAAGGAGTTGTAAAGTTTAGAAATACCTACTTATTAGCCCTAAAAAGCTGCTATTTTACTAAAAGCAGTTAGAATCAAGCAATTGCTTACTCTAAAAAGAGAAGTATTTTCAAAAAGCAAGGAAGTGCTGTCCCAAAGATATACTCCAAAGTGTGAAACAACATCATGTGACGTGAAAACATACTGGGGACTCCTGATCCCAGGGCACATGAGGACTGAGCGTACCACAGAGACTGAGCTTGCTTAGTTTCTGGTTGGAGGGTGTTTACCCTGCAAAAGCCAGCAAATACATGATCTATGGAACAACACTGTCATGAGCTTCAAAAATTTAATAGCCTAATGTTTATAGAGGGCAAGGCATTTGGAAAGACACTATAAAAAAGGCAAAGAAAAATTAAAGAACAAAAAAAAAAAAAAAAAACAA
>VYZV01012922.1:72427-90910 GCA_013401275.1 Pandion haliaetus
ATAATTAGATTTTAGGTTTATTTTCCGTGGACTAAACTGGAAGATCATAAAGAGTAAAAGAAATAACTGCTGAGATTCAATAAACAGCTTCCCCACAACATGCAAATCTATCTCCAACCTAGATAAAGATGCTGTACAAATACACAGTAGCATAGTTTTGTGCTAAGCCTAACTTTACAGACTTTGTTATGGCAATATTACAAATTTATACAAATTGCTTCATTTTCTTATGTATTTTCTGTCATTTCTGCAGTTGGCTGTTTGGCATGTTAATGATGACCATTACCATTCCAGCCGCTACCACACAGTTGACTTCAAATAGTCTAGAAAGTTTTGTTTGGCAGCGAGTTCTCCCAGTCAGCAGGGTTCACCCAACTGTGCTCTACCATGCCCGCATGCTGGAGTTCTAACATGGCACAAGAGACTTCAGTAGGCTAAAGCCAGTACAGACCTCCCTCCAGTTTTAGTGGTGATAAATCAGATGGGAAAAGAGTAGCCAAAACCAGCTAATAACATAACGACTCCAAGAAAACCAGCTTTTCTATTAACTCTATAGGCTTGAAGTATCAGCTTGGCTCCAGAATGTGGGTACAAAGACAGAACCAAGAGGCTTCATCTCAAGAGTCCAGCACATTGTTCTGGTTTACTTGCATAGTACCACTTAAGTGAAATTTTGTTCCAGCCTCAATGCAATCAAGATGAGAGCCAGGCCTCTCTCGGTCTGTTCACACTACTCTCAAGAAACCAAAGAGGAATGGTTGGTGGCCCAAAATCAGACTGCAGAGTAGGGAGTTACTGGATGCAGCTCTGTAAGCAGGGTGGTACTCATGGACCACTTCTCAGTCATCTCTGTAATGGTCACCAACTCTGCAAGTGCAAAAGAGAATGGGAAGCTCTGAAGATTATTAGAAGACGTATAATAGCAGTTATTACATTAGAGACACAACGAAAATGACCCTTTAAAAAAAAATTGAAATTATGGCAGTTGTTGGGAGTATATCTGGAGGAAAAGTAACAATTTCTTCCACTTGGTCCTCATCAAAAAAGAAAGCTGTCACAAAGCTAGCTTGAGCTTCATTCAATACTTTGGGAAGCCATTTCAAGATCCCTAGTAAGGGGAAAAATCAATTTCCATTTCAGATCAAAGTTCGGTTTTATCATAACTATTCATGCAGATATTCCCTTTTTACAGCAAGTATCTGAACTGGCATGGTTACTAAAATAGATGGAAAATGTCTAATGTTTATTATGAAATTGTGTCAGCACCAGCTGAATCATACAAGACTAGGAGTCCATGCTTAATGTCATTTATGACAGTCTTTTCATATTTAAATAACTAAAATTCATATCCACAAACTGTAATTAAGTAATTTACACATCAACTAATTATGTTTTGTGCTATGAAAAACAAAACTATTTTTTTCCCCCACAACGTTACTTCTTTTGATTAAGCAACCTAAGAACATACCTACAATTTAAAATGTCAGTGAAGAAAACATTTTAAGCATAGAACAGCACTGCAATTTTGAAAGCTGCAATTTTTCCAGCATGGCAGAGTAGAAGTAAGTTTACTGCATTTTAGCTTAAGTTAAAGAAAAATGATTTTTTGGTTTGAGTTTGTGTACACATCTATGAAAATACTCCTCTAATATCAGATTGATTTATAATAAGGGCATTTTAAGGGCTATTGACCTTGGTACAAATGATTAAGAGTACACTGTGTGACTAAACAAAGATTTTCAGAGATCTGTTTACTAGCTATGCTTCTTTGTGAACAGAAAGATTCTATCATTTTTAGGATACTGTTCTATGCTAGTGGGTGGGAAGAAGCTAGACCTTCCTCAAAGACCTTCACCCAACAAAAGCACTTCATTTAAAAAAAAAAAAAAAAAAAAAGGTACTAAGTGAGAGGAGCTGATGCGTTTCATCAGTGAGAGGATGTATACTATTTGTGACCAAAAAAAACCCAAAAAACCCAACCCAAAAAAAAAATCACAGATACATGCACATGTGAACATTAGAAACATGAAAATGGCAGTCGAAGGTAGAACACAATGTCAAAAGGAAGAAAAGGGTCTGCAGGAAGGAACCCCAGCTATGTGTAACTGAGTAAGTTAAAGAAAAACTACAGACCACCATGGATGCCAAAGTAACAAGGTCAAGCAGAAACAGGCAGCAAAATGGTAGCTCTGCTGCAGAAGTGGGTGTGGCATTACAACATTTGTATCACAAATTCCCTTTTTGCATTACCACCAAATTGTCACCAAATCACACCTGGTAATTCAGTATCTTCCATACAATAATCATTTGTCCCATACTGAAACATAAATCTAGAATAGTTTCCTGAGATTATTATTAACAATAAATAGGTTCTAAACAATGCAATTATCTGAGAGTTCAACTTTTCCTTAATAACCTTAAGTTGCAGAATGCAGAGCCACACACTTACAGCCCGTTCCGAAGAGCAGTGTCCTACAGTAAAAGGCACACAAACAGCAACAGAGGACAAAGGCCATTAACAATCATTTATTTGTCCTAATTCAAGGACTGTTCCCCTCTGTTTGTTCTACTGCCTGGTCTAGCCTACAAAGCCTTGCTGACAAAAAAAGCCACCTTACCAAAGGTCTGCAAATACCCACATTACGATTTCATACCTCGGCGAGACTATTTCCTGTAAAATCTACCTGTCCAAAAGAGGAAAAAAGCAGCAGTGTCACAGCAGCATTCAGAGTGTTATCAAAGTTCCTTGGAGCTCTCACTGTTACAAATTCCTGCTACAAAGGTATCATCAGCTGCCAGAAATTATCATAGTCCAAAGGCTTGACAAGGAGGAAAATTGCTCCAGGTGCTGACTCTACCAGGTTCTCATTTCACTTCCATTTCATTTCCACAGTCCTTAAGTCCTGGAACAGGTATAACACAAGTGTCCTGGGAAGCTTTCTCATTGCAAATGGAGCTAACATTAGCAAAACTGGTTTTGCTGGTATACCTCATACCAGTTCCTCAAATGAAACAAGCTCTTCTAACAAAAGCCTGGTTTTTTCCCCCTCATCCACTATCACTATATCCATAATAGAGATTTTTCCGATATAAAATATTATTAAAAATCCAAATCTCCCACTGACATTTCTAGGCTAGGTAACATTCCTCGTACAGTCCTGGCCTTGACTGTATTAAGACTTTGCCTAAATTAAAAATGTGTCCTAAGTAGAATTCGACAAGTCAAGAAATACAGGAAAACTTTCTAATGTGGAAGAAGTTATAACATTGTCTTTGTACTCTCAAATGGCATAAATGATGCTGTCACAAGCACAGTAATACCAGTATTGCTGCAATTGGAGCAGGGCTTTACCCTAGCCATGTCAGTAAGAAATCACCCACGTAAAGAACAGACTATTGCAATATTAACATATGAGGTGAGAGGAGGGTGCCTCATCACCTAAGACCCTAGCACTTGTTTTTCTAACATACGATGGGATCTTTCAGGGTCATGGGCAGCAGAGGTTTGCAAACTTCTTTGAAACAGTATTTACTCTTTCTCCAAGGCCAAGTTAAAGAAACCCAGCTAGCTTAAACTTCAGTCAGCAAGTTCAGTCTCCATTGCCTTCAGCAGGTGTTTTAACAGCTCTCAGAGAGACTAAATTTTCTACACTATCGGGGGAGAAAGGGAGGAAGAACAAAGCACAAAAAATAAACCAGATCAATTAATTTATAAAGAAACAGATAAAAATGAACTATTCTATTTTTAAGTGAGCTGAGTAACAAGGAATTGCATATGTATGATCTTTTTGAAAAAATTACTGTAGATCATCAATCAGTATCATACAGGAGCTGCAATCCACACAACTCAGCCACAGCCACCTGCCCTCACCCCAACACCACTATCAGCTTGGCAGCATTTGTAAAACAGCATTGGCTTTAACATGCAAAGTGGTATCTGCACTAGGCAGTGCTATGTAGGACCATACTACATATCAAAGTATTTTCAGTATCTGTTAAAGGAGGCCTTAATTGGTTTTAGAAGAAGCAGGACTGCAGTAATAAATCTGATCTCTTGAAGCACAAGTTGGAAGTTGTACCCTCTTGTCAGCAGGTTCACTGTATGATGTATTGCAGAGCTTTGGCTGCAAAGAAGCTGTAGCCTGCAGTTAATGAGCTGTTCAAAGTAGCTGTGAAACAGTCAACTTAATTAAGCCAAGTTTAGTTAACATTCATCTTTCAAAAATTTTGTGTGAAGAAGCAGGCTCCGGAATTGCCCAGCTATGCACCGTAGGAAACTGCTGTGTACTTTTCTGAACCAAGAAATTAAGAGCTCATGTGATAAGAGATAGTGCTATTTTACAAAGTGTTTAAAGAAAGCTCCCTGGTTGTCCCAGCATGTTGGGGTGTGTGTGTGTGTGTGTGTGTGTGTTCTGTTTTTAGAGAGTTAGGAAGCATAAGCACTTGAGAAGAGTCAGTGATGGTTTCTTAAGATAGCCTGACCTCTAGAAAGACATGTATGACTTGGAGTCAGGAAGGAGAGCCTCCTGCGGAAACCTTCTTGTGAAGGTCCGGGCTCTCACCACGCAGTACCGAGTTCTGCAGATGGGTGAATTGACGCGGCAGCCATGACCCAAGAGGTTTGTCCTACTTAGATGAAGGCAGACAACTTCAGAGAGCATCAGGAAGACCAAACTGCTCTATACTCCCCAAATGTATTTCCATCCTTGTTGTTCATGGCTTTGAATAAAGCACTTCAACACATACCGCTGTCTTTCCTCTACCTAAACCAGGTTAGCACATGTTAAAGACCCTGTCCAAGCTAGATTAAAAAATTAGATGTTAGGGTATACTAAGTCAGGGGTTTGTATTCTATTCAAATTTACTTGAATTAAATTAACTGCAAGCTAATTGGCAAACATCCTGTATATATGTGTTCCTCTGGACAGTCTGCTCATGTCTGTTCTAGGACAAAAATACCTGTAGTAACCAAACTGAGTTATAGCAATCAATTAACCTGGGTTTAAAAGCTTGTGTTTAAACAAATCGTTACCCCGGCCTCAGTTCATTCCTCAGAGTTCGAGGTTTCCCAAACCTAACTCAGACTCTTAAGGATATGAATACCTCTTGCAGCACCCAGCAAAAGCAGAGGTGCAGTGCTGCTAGCCATAACCCCTTCACCCTAGCAATCCTCTGTCACGCTTTACCCTCTACATGAAATGTTTTGCTGGTTTACCTTAAAAATCATTAAACTATTTTAGAAAGGGCTGTGGAGACCCCTGCTTTCGGAGAATCTCCTAGAAATTCTACCTGCTGGCTTGGGACCTCTCCATGTTGGGAAATATGATGAAAAAAATGCCAAGCCCTTCACCCACACCCACCTCTCTGCAAAACGGAAGGAAAAAAAAAAAAGAGGAAAAAACCCAACACTGAGGTACTGTACAGGTCCTTGTAACTGTTACAAAGTGGCATGAAGCTAATAGTAGTCAAGCATTTAAAGATTCCCAGGTAATATTTCACATGTGTATTTACTGTTACTGAGTATATTGTTACAAGGGTAAGGGGATACTAGATCCTGAAGTAGTCGAAGTGATTGACCACAGCCAGGGAAGCTCCACTCTGATTTCAGATACGCACAACAGAACACACCTCCTTGGTACCTTTATCCTGAAACTGAACAGAACTGGCACAGCGAATCCTAACAAGTGGATGCAACTGGGTACTCCTCTGATCAGTCAGCTGGAATGCCAGTCAGCTAGGGGAAAAAAAAAAAATGTAAGGGGCCATTGACCAAAAGTATCAGGTTTCCTGAGGGGGGGGGATGATAGTTCTTCTTTGCAGGTCATCCATGGAGAAAGGGCAAGAGACCACATGGCCTCATTGCTAAACACACACTTTAGGAAACAAATGACTGAGCGAGACAGTGTCCTTGCTCCAACTGACGATGGAAAAATTTAGGATGTTTCTCAACCTTTTTGGACAAATCACTCTTCCGTAACTCAGTAAAGATCCCTGTGGAGACAGCTGAGACTCCTGCAACCTACAAGCAAAACTATTCCCCATAGTGACCTCTGAGTCAAACACTGCACCCCACCACTTACAGTCTACGCTGGCCTCTGGTCTTGACCTCATGATTAAATTTAGGAAGCAATGACAGAGCAGTGCAACATCAGGGAGGCACCTCCTAACCCACATAACTCCTGTCCATAGAATAAAGGGTTGAACATCCCAGCTACCTCTTAATACGTGCAGCCTGCGCTTCCCAGCACAGCTGAAAGGCTCACAGAAGAAACAGAGGAAAACATTTCCATTCCCTGAACCTGCACTAGTCGTATTTCACTTCCACAGTCCTTAAAATTACCTAGTTTGCTTAGACTTTGTATACCAACAAAGCAAGGTTACCCCATAAAAAAAAAAAAAAAAAATTTACCCCACGAACAGTTTCCCACAACCCTAGCAGAGCACAGCAGAAGAGAGTTTATACTGCCCAAAGAGCACAAGAGAGTGTTGTAAAAGCTCTTCGCAATCAGAACAGCCAAGATAAAGTTAGGAGAAAACTTCAGAGCTATGTAACCTCCAAAAAGAAATCCTTTTTAGTCTATTGGCAAAATATGAGATGGTAATTTCAGCTCACTTTTTTGACCATCCAGCTATGAATCTCACTGTAAGCAATTCACAAAACAGCTTAGCTTTTTAGAAAATCCAAACTTCAACTGCACTCCTCTGAAAATTTGGCGCCTGGCAATTTTCCCATGGCCACATTGACTAGGGGCTAAGTCTGGGGATCAGACAAGCCATTAGATTTCCCGCATCTCTTGCCAACCACTAGCAGGGCTTGCTCCGCCAGCCCCACTCCCACTCTAACTTCGAGGCTTTGCACTGATATAAAAAAGAAAGCCATTTTCCACATGTCGTAACATACAGTGACAGCAGAATTCTGTTTTTCAGTGAAATATCGTAAGCTGATACACCAATATTTAGCTCTAGGAATCAACAGTAAAGAATGCCCACCAAAATTCCATTTTTTAAATATTTGCTACCAAGACAACAGGCTGACACTACTGCCTGTCCTTCAGGGACAAATAGTGTCCTTGCCCTTCTCACCAAAGCCAGGGGTGAGAGGGGTAGACCAGCTTCCTCACTGAGCAGTTTCATTACTATCATGAGTTTTTATTATTGCTAACAAGAATAATAAAAGCTAAATCCCTCTAATCTCCAAAAAGCTGGTTCTTGCTACTCGGTACCACTGCCAGACGCAGGGCACTCTGAAAAGGCTATGCAAGCTGCTTTTTGGAGAAAACTTGGTTCCCCACAAGGTACTGCTCTAACACATTCATTTTGAAGAGCTGTCACTTGTGACAGTATTTCAGAAAACAAACCCCTCCTAAAAAGTAAGCAGCTGCCCCGAAGTAAAAGATTCCACGCTTTGGCAAAGGTAAAATGTTAGATTATTCACTGAGGGGAAAAGTGTCATTGCTAGGCTTAGGGGCTGTGACTGACAGCACTACCACTGAATTCAACCTGACTGCTCTTGTGACAGATCTCAGCTCCATGGCATTAAATAGCAAGGAACAAAACTCATCATTTCCAGAACTGAGGACATAATATAACTAACTGACAGTATAAGCAGAACAACCCTTTCATCTGAAATTCTGCAGAAAGCAGATCACTTCCACGGCAAAAGACAAAAAGAAAACAAATACTAAGTAAATTAAAAGTTAGAGCAGAATCAATGGAAGCATGAAGCAGCGTCTGGGCTCACAGGACTTACTCTTCCTTTCAGTGCAGTTGTTAACAAAACAAAACCCATTTGGGTTTGCAAAACCCTCTTTGCCTAGCTTTGAACTATTTTGTTCCTCTAAAGTACCAATGCTACCCTCAGCTTTTTTTCATCTGCAGGATACTCTGCCTTTTGTATGAAAAATAGTACTAGCTCCTCTGGTCATGAAGTTCTCTTCACAATGCAAACCCGTATTTGGTTACAACTCATACCCCTTGCTTTCTTTTAAACACTTTCATCAGTTGTTCTTAGTCCCTGCAACAGCATTTGCAGAAACAAATGCATAAACGATCCACGCTGATGGTATTTCAGTGCTAAATATGTGCTAACACTGGTTTGGGAATTAATCCTCCATTCAAAAATTCCACCCAAGAGTACCATTTTCTAATTGCATTTGTCAACTTAGCAACCAAGTTTTAAGGCAATAAAATTAAAATATCATTATTGTATTACATGCCAAAATTGTGAAAAATGAGAAGTAAATCAGTATGTCCAGACTAAAGCCAGAAGAGGAACATGAAAAACTCTTCTCATTTTTGTACCTTTAAATAGCTTCCAGGCATCTTTCTCCAAAGCACACTCTGCTCACTGCTGCTAGAGACAAAGCACTAAGTTACACGGAGACAGTTTGATCTCAGAGCAGCTTTTATGTTCCTGGGTATATGATGGCCCTGATCCTGCATGACATATCATGAAGATCAAGCGTGCAAGTGGAAACACACAGCAAGTTGGCTGAAGAGCCACACACTAACCAGTGACAGTCTGGTTCTTCAGATTTCAGTTCAGTATCTCTAGCCTTGGTCACACCGCTGCATCACTACTTACAGAATGATCATCTGCAACCACAAAGCACCAGGCAACATAACACATCCCAACACACTTCAGATGCAAGTGGANAACTTTGAGAGCCACCACTCAAGAACTCGCAGATTTCGTTTGTGACCTGAAGCCACAGCAATTTAAATTCTTTATGCAGCTATTGCTTGAGAACAGCCCCCACTGCTATACGAAGCGGAGGGGGGGAAAAAAAAAAAATTAAAAAAAAAAAAAATCTATTTCCTATCCCATTACCTCCATCATTAGACAGTTAATAATATTAGTTATTGGTAGTTTTTTGCATTAGCTATGCATTAAGCAATCATAAAACATGGGACCCAACCATAAGGGCTGATACCCTAGCTGCACTTCAGAGAAACCAGGTAAGTTTTGCTTACAGACCAGAGATCAAATTCTGGCTGTTATGAACACTGCAAGAACTTTGCCACTAGTTTCAGTACAGCCAGGAACTTGCCCACTGGAGCTATACTGATGTCTTTCTGGAATGACAGAAAATAACTTAGCCCTTAGTACAAATATTATTGCCACTATTTTTATTTTCAAATCATGTATCCAGTGGGGGGCTATTTTCTACCATAGCGAGAGGTAAACATAGCAGTCCCAAGTTCTGCCTCAGGCACACCCCTCAAGCCCACAGATTTTAATGGGACTGAAGGACTGTCATTTTAGTCAGAATTTGGCCCATCAATAAATCTCTTCAGTATTTCAAAATAACTCTTTGCTTTGTTTTGAAAAATAAAATGCAGATACCCTGCCAGCAACACCAGTGCCATCCACACTTCAGTGTTTGGCAGAGCTCTGGCTTCCAGTACTTGTAGACTTACATCCTGATATTTGTCCCTATGCTGATATATTTATCACTGTGTTACAGCTCATGGAAAAGTGCAATTTCACCAGGCAGTTAAACTGCAGCAGTGTGCAGGTGTGGTTGTCCTCAACCATTTGTGGAATTTCTCACCAAACTTAAAAAAAAAAAAAAAATTATTTTTGAAAGAAACAGCAGACAGTATTTCAGAAGGAAGAAACACACATCTGCAAACTCAGTCATCATGGCTGAACAGTGATCTTAACCTATCTACCTATCACACAGATACATTTGTGCATTTAAAACCCTGGAATTAAAACCACTGTTGTAAAACAGAGTTCTACAGTGCCAGAAGAGACACAATCCTGATAATTCATTATGAATGAGGAACATCATCCATCTGATGATGCAAAGTGTAGATACTCCTAAATACAGGAAGATTGTATTCAACGTGGATCGAGGTTCTTTTGATGTGCTTTTAATTAAAATGTTAGCATACTTCTTTCAAACAAGTTCCTTATAAAGAAGGTTTACTTTGCTGATCGCTTACTGGGGCTATTTGCCTGATTAAATTTTATTAGAGATAACAGAACCTCAAACTGAAAGACAGAAAGCAATGGTAAATGTGTAACTTCAAAAATACGTTGTCTTTTAGTGGCAAGTAAGATGGGGCCTCATAAAGTTTCCACCGCATCCCAGTAGAGAGCTAAAGGTCATTGCTAATTCAAAGTTAAAAACAATGGGAAGTAGAGGATGTCATTCTTTCATATTTGGCCAGTGTTTCTGTGTTTTCTTTGTATGGATTTACTTAGGAAACTGGGAAATATAAAAAACAATGTAAAGATTTCAAGGTTACCATTTCCCCCTTAAGAGTATCAGAAATCTGTTCATGTCACTATGTAAAATGTTTGATTTACAAAGGAAAATACCTCTTACTTGAAAAGCTTTGATCTTTTCAGGCATATAAAAAGTTTGAAGTTTCCTGTGCAACTTTCAAATTAATGTGCAAAATAACTCTGCTATTGCAAAAAGAGTGAATTCTCATTTCCAATAAAGAAACAGACACAACTTAATTTTAAAAAAAATATTAGATAAAAAACAGATTAATTCCTATCCTGACCAATGAAAAAAAAATTTTTTTTTTCCTTGAAATAGTATCTATTTAGTTCACTCAGGAATGAAAGACTTATCTGGCCAACAAGGAGATTGTCTTTACACCAACAAAAACACCTCATCCTAATTTCTAGGGATCTACCGCTCAAAAATCGTCCATCATGTAATAAAGCAGTAAAACAAAAAGCAGTATTTCCTCCTTCTCCAAGCAAAGACGGGAATCCTAATCTGAGTCCCTCATGCTGGAATCGGAGTCTTTTTCATTAGAAACAGTATTTTATTCCCACAATTGCTTTTAAGTCTTGAATATTCCTTGTTTTTATTCCAAGTTCTTTTGCTTTGCAAGGACATTAGCTGTCTACATACATATGCAGACTACCTTTAAACATTTAAAACGCTATCAAAAACCATCTCAAATTACCTTGTCAACCACATTCAAAATAAATAACTTAATTCATGTCAACGCATTTCCACGTCAAAAAGTAAGTTTTAGCCCTCCTCCTTTCTCCTGAAGCAAAGACATACATGTGGGAGCTGGTCTGCAGAATGCTAAGCTTTTTACTTGATGTACAGTGACAGACTTACAGATTTTCCAAGGAAGGGGAGAAAAGAGCCTGGGAGTTTGATCTGAGGCCAACAGTTCAACCCATAGTAAAAGGGGATGGTCTGGAAGAATGCACAAATTAGAGACTCCACTATTTAATTTCACAGCGTGTGTACCGACATCATTTATCACATTTTGGCCTTAACAGGGATTTTAAGAAAGGACCTAAATGGGGCTGGGTGCCGAAATCTTTTTCAAAAGCAGAGCATTTTAACAATATCACTTCCCTAATGCCTTTGAAAACTTAAAAAGCTGACTCTGGGCAACAAAACTATTTAGTATGTCACTCATGTTAAAGCTATTCAATTTGCATCTTGTCATCCTGTGCCAATTTAAATTATGGTTAAAGGAAGATACCTAATTATTTTACCCAATGGACAGATAGCAATGCGTAGAATGTCACAGAGCCAAGCAAATTCCTAGTGAACCTCTACTGGATGAATGGGTCTGACACACAAAAACACTGCAATTCACACTGAAAACTGCACTTTGGACATGAAATCACTCTCTGTGTGCAATCTCGGAAACATTGCTAACAATGTTTTAATTCTATCCATGGCTGGTAAAGCAGTTTACAATGTGGGCATATTATATCCATACACACCACCAAAATAGAACACAATGCTAAATTGTTCTCCTACATGTGCAGGTGCTTCTGTGGTCCCCTGACAAAATGACAACTTGCGTAAAGCTTGTATTGAAACAATTTCACCTTGGGGCCAATCTGCTCATTACCATATTTGCTTGAAGTTTCCTTCACTTTTTGCTGAGAGCTAGTAAGAGCTTTAGCTGTCCATATCTCTAAATATTTATTTCCTCTTTGAGGACTCATTTGAAAGTCAGTTGGCATTCCAACTGCTCAAAAAGTGGAATATTTTCAGTGTATTGTTACTATTGCTTAAGAAACCCAGTTCTGGAGTCCCTTCTCAAGGTGATAGCCAAGACAGGTGAACAAAAGTTCATGTAACAACTAAAGTAAAACAGCAACTTATCAGTGTTGGTAGTGGCAACTGTTTGGATATAACAATTTCAATGGATGTTAAGAATAATTCTTATTCAAATCTCTCTCATTTTCTTGACATGGACATTTACTTGAACATGAGGAACCAATATTAAAGCATGCAATCAGGGAAGCAAAACAGTTTCCAAACAGTATTTTTAATACTTTTCAAATTAACTATGAGCAACTTTCTTAACGAGACGTTCTTCATATTCACATAGATTGTAAGCATCTTCTAACCTAACTTCATATTCAGTGAATTTATCTCCAAGTGGGTGTAACCGTTTCACCATTTCGCATCTTTAATTTATATCCAGACTTAGCATTTTGGATGTAAAATCTGAGTTGCTGGCACTTTAAACAGCAAGGCAATGCTGGTACCTTGCACTGGAATTTCACACCACATGTAGTACTGGGAATGGTAGAAAGGGAGGGAGAACTAGTAAGTATATCACCTCCTGTTCTTCTGCCTGGCTTATTAGTACATTCCACAACTAGAAAAAGTTTCACTGTGGATGTACCTACACTTCAATCTGAGCCACACAATTAAGAATACAAAGGGTACACCACAGCAAAATAAATTCCTAGAACTGTAGAAATAAAGGCTTGGTTTTAATACTTCCTCTATTGACACATTCAGGTGGCAGAAAAGGAAAAGCTTAGAAATTGACTACCTAAAACGGCCAGGCAAGAGACACAAAGCAAGCTCAGACCAGGGGCGGTGAAGAACAATGCAAAGGGCAGGGAGAAGTCAGTGTTTTGTGTCTAGCAGATGAATTTACAGCTGAAAGTAATTTTGGTTAAGTTTTTACCAGCAGTAAGTACTCAAACTATTCAGGGCCTAACCTTGCTCATCTCAGTCACACAAGAAATTGCACTCAGATGCAGTGACACATTTTGCGTAAGCTGGTTTGCATGACCAGGAGCCGTACCAATAATAATGCTTTAAAAATTGAGAAAGCAGCTCATGCTATCTTAGTAGTATAGCGATCTATATGTTGCGGGTGATTTACAGTTTGGTTTTTTCCAGTTTACATTACAAGCAACGGGAAATTAAAAGGTAAAGATAAAAAATACTTAAATATGAACCCAGTTCACATGTCACTATACCAGTTCGGTTCATACCATTTAAAAATTGGACTCCCATCCCATGGAGAAAAAGGTCCATGCCTTGCAACAACAGCATAAAAAACCATCAGCCTGAAAGCCTGGAGCCGTCAAGATTGAGAAAAGTTCGTGTATCTCAGCGTGGGAAGGATCCTCTTCACTGGGAGCAAGGATCTCTGTAGAGGAGGGCTGACGTCAGTGGAAGTGGGAGGGAAATGGTGATGGAAGGGAGGTCTGTCGGGAAAATGATTGAGGACAGTTTCAGTGGGAACAGGGAGGAATCAAGAGAGGGTGGATGGCCTCAGTGGAAGCATGGACAGTACGCGTGGGAGTTTCAAAGGGAGAGAGAGCTTGTGTGTTTCAAGGGGAAGGAATTACCAGACAGACAGGAAAAGAGCAGACAGCCTAACGGACTCAATAATATGCTGTTAAATGCTGAAACGAGATCCACTTCAGCACTGCACGTACAAGTTTAGCATACAGCCTCCTATATGCAGAATTATGCAACCATGGGTTTGCAGTGACTGTAAAATTCTCAGGCAATTTCACAGGGTTTGAATGAAGAAAACTTTCTGGCTGTAGGGCCATGGATTTAAACTGGCTATCCCATATCAGCTGATAAATCAAAAGGCTACTTCACAGTTAGCCCTGCTGGCTTAGGACTATTTTTAATTTAAAATAAAGGAAGCTTGGATTTACTCCCTGGGCCCCTTGCACCCAAACACATATTTATTTCTGTGTTAAACACACATGCCCAGGAGAGCTACACAACAGAAGAGAAAGGAAATCTCACATACATAAAAGAATAACAGGGCAAAATAAATGCACAGTGTATGTGCTACAGTGTATATTAGTGCACTATAGAAGAGTGACACACGTGATGTTGGAACAGCATATGCTTATGAATACCCAAGTAAATTTTAAATAAATGCCCGTGAAGTCCTTATACCACTCCAGCACTTACTCCACTTATGCTATAGATTAAACAGAGGTATTATTCTAAAGGTGTTTAAGCAGGTTTCTATAAAGCCAAGTACCTTTACACAAATTCAACACCACAAACATCTGAAGAAGAAAATCATAACTAATATATATGAAAAACAGACTATCACAATTCTCAGTCCACTTTCCTGAGATTTTTTAGCGCTAAAAAAAAAAAAAAAAAACAAGAAANACTGGATAATCAAGCCTCAGTCACTGTTACTGCACCTAAGTCTTGCTCATCTTTCCCTGGGAAAATTATAGAATTTAATCTGTGGAGTTGATACATCAAAAATTAAGGGAAGGATTTTCATGGCTGGTTCACTTTTTAGATATGGCACTTATTTGCGGGTGCTCATAAATTTTCAAATGAAAGCCATGTATGAAATTGCTAATTAAACGAGGGAGATACAGGTGCCATGACCAAATACAATTTATTAAAAGGGCTCCTCCATTTCTCATATACTATCACCATACTCATAAATGCCATAACACCTATGGTATATATCTCTGCACACACATACTGCCAGGACTGCTCTGCAAATTTGCTATGGATAAACTTAGGTTTTTCCATAATAGGAAAGAACAGGCAACTTTTTTAGCTACAGTTTGTAAATTCATGCAAATCACAAAATACAGTACACTACACATCCAGAAAATGATCCTCTGCTATTTGACGAGAAGAAAGATATAATAAGACACAAACATAAAGCCAGAATAAGTCTGGGAGCTATTAGCAATATATATAATGCCATTTTACAGTTAGCAAGGGTTATTTTTTATGACACTTTCTGACTTGAAAAACGTGCACTGTAGCTAACAAATTCACTAAAAGTTAGTGCACTACCTATTATACATATTTTAATAAACTTAATGCTAATGCCAGCCGAAGTGAAAATATGAGATTTACACACAGGCCAAGCTTTGTTCTTAGTTCTCACGTAGGGTTTTCTTGGCTTTAATCTGTGCATATACAACAAAAGAACGTGAATGAATTTCAAATAAAGTGCCCTGAAACCAAGTGAAAATGCCAGTCAGGCAGGTTACTGGCTATTCACACAAATTCTGATGACACCACCATTGGCCAAAGCACAAAAGGTTTCTAGCATCTTCTGTTCGTGTGAGGGTATCCCAGGGGCCATAAAGGGTGTACTATGCACTCTGAAGAATAGCAATAGTTCTTAGTAGCACCCTAATTCTTACAGTTCCTCCTGAAATCAAAAATCCTTTTAACTCCAAAACAGCACAAGGTCCTCTGCCCAATGCTCCTTTTGGCTGCAGGGATTTCACGCTCCTGTCCCTTATCTTCAGTGTTCTCACACTCCATTTCTTTCCAACCAACTTCACTGTACTGTGAGAACTGCTCTCCAGCAATAGCGCAGCCCTCTTTCCAGCACAATCTCTGAGACAACGCAGCTATCTAGCACACTAAGAACTGTAAATCTGATCATACTACACACACTAATGATAGAAGCAAAGAATGAAATACCACGCTGCTTTATAGCTCTAAAGAGAATTATAGGATTTTGCACAAGAAAATCATGCAGAAGTGATGTGTCCAACAGATTTTGTATTCAGCTGATCACAAACAGAATTCCATTCTCATTTCTCAAAACCCATCGTTTCACAGCAATGTGCTTAGAGTAATGACAAGGGCAGAAAACATGACTGATAAAAATCAGAATGACTGCCAATGAGATTACAGTATGCATATGAAACAACATCAACCGTATAGCATCCGGCTGAATTATCCAAACCTAATAACAAGAATTTTTTACAAAGTTCTTGAAATCAAACAATAACATTTAACAAAACTAAGACTGCTTCAGGTTTTGGAGGTTTTTTTGCCCATAAGCAAGCACACAAAAGACATATTCACAGAATATAAACTTTAAAAATACTTTTGTTTTAGATTTTGTGGTGTGCAATTATAACCACAATTAAAAATTCAGCTAGCAAAACAACTGTCAGGATTATGATGTCAACTTAAGTTTCCTTACTGTGGTTACCGTGTTAAATATGCCATAAGCATGTCTATCGTGTGTGAACAGGGCTGTAAAGTTCAGTTGCCTGTACAGTGTTACCAACACAAAAATTTACTTTAGTACAACACCATTCAGCTTCATGTTCTGCCTTAGGTATTGTTAATTCCTCCTCCAACTCACTACTTACAAAGTGTCTTCTCATTTTCTAGCCTTTTTTTAAACCCCTATGAATTGAGATTACTAAATCTGGAGGAAAACAATTGAAGAAAACCACCCACGGTACTGAAGAAAATTATTCCAGGTCAATACTCTAGAAGCTGTCTTAATGAGCGTGTAAAAATCCTAAGAAAACTACAAATCATTAGAGTTTCTGCAAGTCTGGAAAACGCTTGACATTTACCTAGCTCTTGCCTGCATCTCAAGTCTTTATCTTATATTTACAGCACGTGTATCTCAGTTCTTATCACGGTAACCCAGAGCAGATCAGCCATGTTATATAATATCGCCTGGACTGCTACAATTTGATTTTTTTTTTTATATATATATTTGCAATTACTTATTTTTACAAAATAGAGACAGTTCCCCCCAAAAAGCAAAGCTATGGAATAATCAAAATCTATTAGGATTGGGAACTAAAGTACAACCCATACACAAACAGGCCGTCAACAGAAAGTAAATAAACAAGCAAGCACTCCGCACTAACTCTCCCACTTTAAAAAAAAAAAACAAAAAAAAAAAACACAAATTACAATTTTTTTCAGTATGTGCCTGCCGACTTCATACAGCCTTGTGTTGCATCTCTACACGTAAGTATGCACACTAACACAGATGCAAAAAAACCTCCAAAAAATACTCTACTTGCAGCAACAGACAAGGTCAACAAGTTGTGAATGTAAATCAGTACCCAGAGCAAAAACCGCTGTCGCTCTCCTTTCAACTTTCTGAATGGAAGAGGTATGCAAATTGATCAGCCCAGCTAGCAGATCCTTCAGACCGCGATTTGCCTCTGCTTCCGAACAAGACAAGCACAAAGAGCAACACTGGACGACCCAGCACAAACAAACACGTAAGACGCAGGAGTGAGGCAGGGCAGCTCCCAAGCACGGCAGAGTCCCTCCATGGTCGGGCGGGTGGGCCCTCCGCGTTCAGAAGCGAGACCCGTGCCCCTGGCTCTAACCATTGACGAGGACAATTACAGCGCTCTCCTTCCCGGCATCAGGAAAACTCGTTTTGTGAAACGAAGAACGAGGCTTGGGCACATCTATAAAGTCGTTTCATGAGACCGATTAGTTTATAAACGAAAGTAATAGCTCAAGCCAGGAAAAGATCTCCCGCAACATATTGCTTCAGCAGGGAGACTCCCTGGGTTAAACCGCTACAGCCAACTCCTGTTCTGAGAGAAACAGTGCTTATGTTTAGCACCCTTTTTACCTTAACACTGGATCTGCTGGTCTGGGTCTCTGCCTCCATGCTCTGGCTGTTCTCCCTCTTGTCTTTCTTAGAGGAATTAGTCCTCACCTTATAAGTGGATGTGTTGGAGGATTTAATGAATAATCCTGGGACGGGGTTGCCTTGCTGCTGTTGAGACATGGTTGTGTTGGTCTGGTGAGGGGAATTGCACTCCTCAGACTCTTTGCTACTGTGATAGACCACTCTGCTGTCAGAGATGTGGATGCTTGGAGCACAGCCCATGCTTTGTGGCCACCTGGGGAATACTTCTAAATTATATATATGTGTATATATATCTCTCTCTTTCCTTCCCGTTGGTATTTTCCCCCTGCTTAATTTTTTGTTAACAGGTTGAATCTCTTTCCTGCGACTCCGCTACACTCTGAAGCATTGCCATCGGTCCCTTCTACACCACCAGAAACGTGTCTGTTCTCCTCGTCCTCCAGGAAACGGGTCCTTTTATCTCAATCTCAGCAGTGGGCTGGGGAGCTGGAGGGGAGGGAAGGGGGCAAATCAAGAACCGGTCGACTTCATATTTTCACAGATTATTATTAATTTTTTTAAGCCATCTGAGAATCTTGGTAGGGTTTTCTTTCCTTCTGGGGAAAAGAAAAAAAAAAAAGAAAAAACAAGGAGGGGGGGAAGAAAAAGCAAAAGCAAAAACAACAAAAAACCCCCAAGCCCCGAACGACACGCACACGCACCCCAGCGTCTTCTCGGCTAGGCGCTCAGAGCGGCCGGGGGCACTGCACCATCTCCTCCCTCCTAGTCCGGAGCACGGCGCATTTTCCACCTGGGTTTGCACAGCGTTACCGATTAACCCGGGTACGGGCCGGGGGGGGG
>VYZV01012922.1:91692-109198 GCA_013401275.1 Pandion haliaetus
CAGCGGAGGAGCCAATAAAAGCACCCGCCGGCGCTGACCTCCGGCCTGCGCTGGCGTCAATGCAAATCAGCCGCCGAGGGCCAATGGCGCCCCGCGCCGCGGCTCCGCCCGAGCGAGCGAACTTTAAACCGCTGCTCCGCGTGCGCCCGGTGTGGTGGCTGGCGCCTGCCGCGAGGCAGGGGGAGGGGGGAGGGAGGCCGGAAGCTCCTCCCGGGGCGTCCCCACCGCCCCTCGGGCCCCTCGCTCCCTTGTGAGCCCCCGCGGTGAGGGCAGAGGCGCTTTTACACGGCTACGACCGTTTCAGGTGCAATTAGCTTCTTTCTCTTGATAAAACAAACAAACAAACAAAAAACCCAGAACAACAAAATCCGCCTGTAGATCTCCTGGCCCAGCATCGTGCGTCGGGACGAGAAGCTCAGCGGCCCCGCAGGTGCTCGGTACGAAGGGTAACCCCGGTAAGCCTGCCTAGGAGCTTGCTTCCCTGTGAGGTCGCTGGGTTCTATCCTTCAGGAACTGGAAAACAGCCACAGCCAGACTCTGTTGCTGTTTCCCGTCATCTTCCTTTTCAACTCTGACCGTGCCAATTTCTTTGAAAATATTTTTGAAAGCAAAGGCTGTGAAAAGGGAGGATGGTGCCACATGGCTAGAGCCAGACCCTAGGGCTTGGAAAATGAACTGCAGGCAGACTTCTTCTGCAATATGTGTGTAAAATAAACTTTTTCTGTTTCTGTATCATATGGAAGTAACTATACTTCCATATCCTATGGGCGTGTTGCAAGACTAGAGGTCTGTACATACTTCAAGAGAGAAAGAGTATTTAAAGCCCTTTCAAACACCACACCCAGTGCAAGGCAAGTTACTGCTATAGGCAACACGTGTTTCAGAAGTACCAGCTCAAGTGCAGCTCAGCTTCAACAACAGACGTACGACACCTTACTCTACCACAGACCACACGCAACCCAGTGGTCTCATAAGAGCCCTGTTCATGTTCCACACGTGCCTTTCACTTTCCTCACTATGTCATCTGTAGCTCTGCCAACCTTCGCTCTCAATGACTCGCAGAGGTGCTTCTCTGAGGCACTGCCTGTTTTCACTAGCTGAGGAACAGCTCAGAGGTGACAGCCGTTTAAGGAAGGCCAGATCAAACTTTAGATTTAGGAGCATGGAGAAAACCATTACTTTTGTCAATAAGCTCCAGCATCTGAGCAGGAAAAATGATGTATCACAGGAGGAAGCTACTTAAATTACTCCAGATTTGTATCATGAATGCTTTTGTGGTCCCCTGCCAGAATCACACTGTTTCAGAAGCAGCCAATTCAGCATGAGCACTTCTGTGTATTCAGAACAGTCAGCCTTTGAACAGCACCTTAACTACATGACAAATGCCATCAGGTGATAATTAAAAGCAAAATATGCAGGTAAGTGATGACTATGACAGCAAGAATGGCAAAAAGCAGCTCTTCATTCATATACCTAACAGCATCCCTTAATGCAGATGAGAGCACCTTATAAGGTTAGGAGATGCAAAGCCAAAAGTCAGTGCTTTTGAGAAATGTGGTTTTTCAGGATAACCACAGAAGTTGCACTGCCAAAATGCTTTTATTTACTTCTCATAATTGCTAGCATTAAAGGCTGGAAAATCAAGTCTTTCCTTCCGCAATCGCTCTGCTACTGTGAAGTTCCAAGTATAAGCAATAGTCACATAAACTTCATTTACCCCATTAATTCAGCTGATCTATATAGCCTGTTAGAACCAGAAAAAAAGACACTGGCTTCCTGTGCTCTCTCATCACTTTGGGTGCCCACTTAAGATAGGCACTTAATAAATGAAGGGAAAGGCTTAACATACCTGCTTTAAACAATAGGCACTGTTTGGAGAATGATCTTGTCCTCATTCTTTTCTTTATGTTAAACGTTATTTACTAGATCCCATTAATAAGAACACATTTAAGTGCAGCTAGAAAGAGGCTGTGTAAGAAGAGAATGCTGCAATTTCTACTTGTGCCATTAACCACAAGTGTGGGTTCTCCTTCAGCCTTAATGTCAGCAAAACTGCTGACAGCACTTTATTTCTGGTGGCACAGGAGGAGTCAGACAGCAAAACTTCATTTTCAGAGCTCCACATTCAGTTTGCAGTGCTGACACCTAGAGTTAAGCTTTCTACTTTGTAAAATAAATGGGTTTGATTTGCATCTACACAAAGACAAAATGCACATTTCACGGTGTCATTTAAACAAATATCTATATTAAAATATTATCTGCTTTCCATTTTGGAGGCAAACAAATTCTCATTCAACCAATACTTCAGTTTATCCAAATGACAGACAAACAAATACTGGGTGGGGATAAATGTTTTGTTCGATGTTATGTAATAACAGCATGACAAAACAACAAAGCGTGCATGCAGATAGGATGTGCATGACCTCTTTGCCTTTTTTCAAAAGTTTTTCCACACTAACCCTAGGCAGATTATTTCAATCTACAGCCTAACTTCAAATAAAAACACAAAAAGCCTCCACTTCCAAGTTTTTCACGTGAGAATTCACACTGCCTTGAATAGGAGGATGAGGTGAGCATAAAATGCCTGAATAATCCCTTAGGAGTTCAATAAAAGCCACTGAGAAATCACTGGAGTTGTTGCTACACTGATGAAAATCCAACTAAAGACAGAAATTTCTGTTTGAAGAAGACACTGGCTTGTTTCTCTTCGATTTGAAAACATTGGTGCTGTTTTTGATTGCCAATAGAAAAACAGAAGAGGTGAAAACATCAAAATCATTGCCAGTGGCAGTCATTTGTCACTACGTTGTATGAACTTTGTGGATAAAGGGGCTTGTTCAAGCTTATTTGCTGAAGTGCAGCTCAGGAAATGGCGGGCCCTATTATTCAAAAAAAATGAAATAGTGCAAAAGAGCAGAGGAAGAATAGGAGTGTAGACACTGGCGGATTAGGGCTGTGGGGGAAGTGCAAGGTCAGTACAGAGTCAGTAAGTGAGAGGTCAGAAAAGAACTAGCTCTAGGAGACAGCTGAGGAATGAGAAAGGTTATTTATGGAGAATAAGGTTGAATTTCATTCAGGACTGCGGAATAAGAAAGAAGCCTAGGAAAGAGCTTGGAATGATTGTTATCAGCTTGGTCTGTAGGCAAGTGGGTGCTGTGGAAGATCAAAATATTTAGAGAACAAATACATAAGCTTAAAATTTCAAACGGATTGAAAATTCCAGTATTCAGCCACTTCCCTGTCCATCTCATAGACAAATTACATTGGATCTTGCATTTTTTGACAAAAGACTGAACAGCACACTGACTCCCAGGTCTACCCCACTGCTACCCATCTCTGCTATCTCCCCCCAGATTTCCATAAGCAAAAGCACTTCTCCTTGATGTATCAGCAGTATGCATCCATTTCACACAGCCCTTGACCATTTCCCATTGCACATTATAGGATTTTGTGCATGAGCAGTGGGACAATTCACTCCTGTTCAGCTGCACAAAAATGCCTATGAAGGCCTGGAGAAAAAGTTTAGTGCCAAAATCCAATTCTGATAATATTTCAGTGCCCAAGACACTGACAGGCAGAATTATGCAGGAGAAATGATGGACTAACACCTGCATGAACAACAAATATCAGTATGCTTTGAAAAAACATTTGTTCAGCAATGGCAGAGCAAGCATGCCTGCAGTCCTGTGAGCACAAGGCAGCAACCTTGATATGAGATTACTCTATGTGGTTTTAATTGCTTCTCCCCCCAAGTCAGCTATATGTTCCAACTGTGTCTTTCGGCCTTCTGAAAAGTTAGGCAATCCTGCTGGTCTCTAGGCCAGTGAAGGAGGCAGTGGGGAGGAGGTGGAACTGTGAAAAATGTGCCAGCACACAAACAGCTGAATGGACTCTATGCTGCTAACTACTGACACATGCAAGCTGTGACAGAGCTTGTCTCTCCAGCCCCAAGATATTCTAGAAGAGAAAACAGGGACCATATTCTGCCTTAGCCACAAGTTAATATCAGCATTACACCCCACGAGCAGGCCAGGGTATATCTGCATGTTTGTGTATAAGTGACAGGTATCCTGGAACTGGGCATTTTCAGGTGACACAAGACAAGCGTAAAATTTGTCCCGAGATAGACCATCCCCAGCTCCTGGAATATACAGAAGTACAATGGGTTTGCTTTCTGCATCACTTTCCTGATGTCCTGAAAAATCCCAAAGCGATCGACAGAACCGCCGCTCTGAAGGCCTGGCGGGCTGTCTGGCTTGCTGTTGTTGCATAATTGCAATTGCAGAACACAGACAATTGTCTGTTCCACTTGGAAATCAGGGCCTTCAAGACAGTCTAAGTCAGCAACTTTTTCAACCCTAGCACCAAAGACATTCAAGTCTAAAGCTCAGATACTTAACATACGTACAAGCTTCATCGTCATAACTGGTGTCAAAAATGGCTTTTGCAGCTGTAGTTTACACATCACTCTCACTGATGCTCAGTGATCAGCAGGATAGACACTATTTCTGGGAGAAAAATGTGCCCCCCTTCACTGTACCTCCTTTCCACTTTGACTACCCTCTTTGCTGACTCACAATATGGAAGTCTCTTTCCTAGCCCCATCCCATCCTAAAGATTTGTCTCCCTTCCTTGTATTTCTTGGTCTCTCCTGCTTCTTCCTACCTTTTCCTCAGATCCTTTTGTGTCCTAAGTACCCCTTTTGCCATCTGCTCTCTCTTGCCTTTTCCCCCTATCAGATCAAAATCTTTCACCCCGCCCCAAAGTAATTCTCGCCTCCATGATCTCCCAAAAGCTCAGTCAGCCCCCTTAAGTCTCCCACAACAGCCCCCCATTTTTTCTGGTTTCACAGTTGTCCATCTGTCCAACACTTCTCAAGTATCCTCCAGCATTATACCTTCTCTACTTTGTTTTTTGTAGGCTCTCCCCAAATCACCCAAGAGCAGAACCTGCTTGCATAGCAGATGCAGAGCGAAGGTGACCAGATAGATCTCTCCGTCATCCAACTTTAATGACTGGACGTGGGGCTTCTGATGCTGCTGGCTCACAGCAGCCTTAGCCGAAGCCTGACTTCAGTGGAGCAAGGCGTATGTAGGGAAAAGGGGTGAGCGCAGTGTCTCCCTGAATCTCCTCTGCCGCAAAGGAAGCTGACTCTGGATCTGGGGCAGATGAGACTGACACCCACAGCACTGCTGTGGTCTGTACCCTCTAGGCACTGTGGGTATAGATCCTTGGGCTGATCTGGGGCCAGAGCAGATTACAGAGCCCTTACCACTACCTTAAAGTCTCACAGGTTTTCCTCTCCCTCCCAGTCCTCTCTTCCCAAGTGTCCAAGTCCTTACCACCTAGAGGAGACCATCACCTAAACCTTTTCTTTCCAATCCCTGAGCCCAGCAGCCCTACACAGCCCAGGGAATGCAGCACCCACGGGATGCAGGAGGCTGCACTGTAACACCCAGCTGCCCTGGCAGTGCCAGCCCCAGCACTCAGCGGGAAGGAGGAATGCTCTGTGAGCTGCTGCTGGCAAAGCAACAGCTCCCACTGCCTGGCCTCGCCTCGAGTCAGCCAAAAATTTGTGGGGAAGGGAGGAACAAAGCACTGTCGTCCCCACCCACTCCCCTATAATTATCCTGTGCTTCACAAGCAGGATTATCTATCTGGATACACAGTGCCATGCAGCCAGCTGTGACCATAGAGAATTAGTTGTTCCCCTCTTGCAGAATTTTCCGTTCTCTCTTCCTAAGTATTTTTAAGCTAACTTACATTCATTTAGTATGCAACCCTTTCAGTTTGTGATTTACTAAACCAAGGATGAGAACTGGTCCTTCTGCTAGAAAACTGATCCCACTTAGGTGGAGTAGTATACCCAATTCTTACACCCTACAGGCCTTGCTGCCTGTTGTCCCTCTGCTTCCCTAGGGTATTGGATCCCCCCTCTTAGCTAGCTAGCCTCTGGCCCAGCCCAAGAGTGACCCCAGCCTCAGGACTCTTCAGACTCATAAATTGGTTCCTGATGCCATAACCACTGTACCACATTGTCGCCTGCCTGGATCCAGTAAGAGAAAGCAAAGGAAAAATCACTAAAAGAAACAGGCAACCTAGCTCCTTCATCAATAAGTCGGTTTTCTTTGGTCATCAAAGCTAGGACAAGCTCTAGTCTTTGTCAGCCTACTCCAGCAGCTAAAAGGTCAGTTCAGACTAATGAGGGAAGACTCACTCAAGAGAGGCTTTCAAAACCACACTTTCTCTCCCTGACTCTTTCCCCATCTCCCCTCTCCCAGGTCCCCACTGGGCCTCCTGCCCATCAGCTGCTTTCTTACTTGCTCCTGGTTAACCAGCAGTGCTAGTGGCCAGCAGCCTTCCTTCCCGGGCCAGCCTCCTTAACGCTTCCCAGAGACAGACGGGGTAAGAGTGGCAAAGAGAACAACAAAATACAGAGCTAGAAACTCATCCCTGCAGTATGGCAACAGCAGGAGCTGAAAAACTCTCTAAAATTACTCTTTAAGACAGGCTGTACACCTGCAAAATAGACAGCTTTCACGGCTGCTGAATTTATTATTTAAGGAACAGATCCATCATCCATGGTTGTACTGAGCAGTAATTTATTATACATTCACAATAGCAAAAAAATACCATGTACTGGCTGTGAGATTTATGTTCCTAGATCACTCAAACATCTGAAAAATTCATGCTACAAACATGTCTGAATGTAAGACAGGGAACTGGAGCTCATCTGAATACTTAACAACTGTTAACTGTATTCTCATGAACGTTTCCTTTCCTTGGGCCAAACCAATACCTTTAAATATACTCAGTCATATCCAACTATGTACAGTCCTTCCCTGATGTTAGGTCTTTCTGTGGAGCAAGAAGAAGTGGAGCTGTGGAGCAAGAATCTTACATATGCAAGAAGCTGAACCCTTAAGTAACCAAGAGAAGCATACCCTACTATCAAACAGATAACCCAGAGATGGTTGTGCAATTTATTACTCTCTCCAAATGTACCCCTTTTTCCAGGAATGTTTCACATCCAGTTCTTGCATTGCAATCAGGCTCTGTGAGTAATGTTTCATTCATGATTCATACTATTATTCCAACTGTATTCTTGTTTCTGTAAGCTCCCATCAGGGAAGTTGCGTTCCCTGCCACTTGCCTGCAAGCAGCTCTGCGTGCAGACAGCTGTGAGGAGGAATGTACAAGAATCCGACCTCTGCAGTGCCATGGCACAGTGCTCATAGATCATGAGTCTTGTAAACTCCATTTTACAGCTGTCTGCACATGCAGCTGAGCAGCAGGAAAAGCAACACCACAAGAATTGCAAGAAGAGATGACAATTTGGGGAAGAGATAAGGAGAAACCACACTGAGGGCAGGTGGGGAAACCAGACCATGTAAGTTTTCTGGGGATAGCTATTAAAAAAAAAAAAAAAAAAAAAAAAAAAAAAGAGAAAGAGACTCAGGATGTGTTGGGGAGATAAATCTTCTGACTTTTTGAAAAGGGGAAGGCAGCCCTTGCAGGCTCCCTCAGCAGAGCCCTAACAAACATAAATCTTACCCGCATGGGCACCATCCTTCCCACCATGCTCACCAGGGCTGGCTGTAGCGCAGCTATCATGGAAGAATCTGTCATATTAAGCAGAACAGCACTTGGCAGTTTCTGTGAATTACGGTTACAGCCAGCACAGCTGGGTGCTGCAGGGGTTGACAGGCTCTGTAACAGTCACAATACCAAGTGCTATAAAAAAAAATTTCACCAAAATGGTTCAGGAAAGGAGCTGAAAAATAGTTCTAAAACATGTCCTTTAAACTCCTGAGAGACTTCCAAACAGATGGGGTGGGGGTGATCTGACAAACTGGGGGAGGCTGATCTCATGGTTTATATCCACCTTGGCAACACCTCCTGTGTCTGCACTTACTGTGCCCACGTTGGCGAGTTCCTCATGCTCAGTCCAGAGGCTTTTTAATCTCCTCTCACTTGAAATAAGATGTGGTGCTTTGTCTCCCTGATATACCTCCAGGGCACAGTTCTCTACCTCCTATAACTCTGCAGAAATGAGACCTCACACTTCGGTGGCCACAGATAATAACCAAGAGCAATGCCACTCCTTCACTTATCTCTCACATGCCCCAAGTGCTAAACACACCTTTTTCCACAGCCCAAATCTGATTAACATTTCTGGTTTGGGGGAGTTTCAGAGGAAACCAGTGCACACATTAGCTTTACAAAGAATTAAAATAACCAAGCCAGAACATTCACTCTTAAATTCACTGTCACAACAAGTATATCAAACTGGACAAAACAGATTTGTTCATCTCCTTGCACGAAAGTTAGGCAAGCATCAGTCATTTGAGAAGGTCATCCCCTACACAGGACACCTCTTCAGACCCCCATGCAGACCGTTTCCCTCTCGCTCAGCCGGTATAAACACCTAAAAATCACATCTTCCTTTTGACAGTCACAGGCACCAAAAGAAATAACCACTTTTTCAGCAAAAGCTCTGAGTCCTGAGAGCTTCAAAATCTGACCTAAAGCAATTATCCTTTTAAAAGGAAACTAAGTTAGTAACTGTTCATTTCACAGAATCACATGGGAAAAGCCATGTGGCCTTTTGAGAGAGAGAAGTAAATTGAGAAGGAACAAAGTATGCCTACTACATAAGATGCTTACTAAAATGCTTGAAATAACCTCACTACAAAAGCTTTCTCCAAACAAACCCATGGTTGCTCTCAGCAGGAACAGCAAATACAAGCAAAATCAGTTTTCCACTGGGGAGAAACACAGGTATTCAAGAAAAGTATTACAAGAGGTAACAGTCTAAATTCAGCTTACTCTCAGTGGGTTGAGAGTGCACAGAGACCTGTGCTGCACAGAGGCAGACAGCAATTGCAGCTGTGTGGTACTCAGCTGTTGCTGGTTACCCAGAGACTCATTTATGGTTAGCGTGGGGTGTTATTCCCCACTTACTGCACCCGGAGTTGCCATCTTACTTGCTCACTGTTCATACAGTGCCCTGTCTAGCCCATACATCATGCACAGCTGAGCAAACCTTCCTGGGGTCTCTGCCCCAGCTCGCTCTGCCCCATTCAGGGAGGATTTCTAGGAAGATCTGGGAGAGTGACATTGGGAAACTCTTGTCCTCTCTTGCAGGTTTCCCAAAAAAACCAGCAGCAGATTAGCCCAAACTCATACCTGCCACTGACTAAGCAAGGTGCCATTCAGCTTTCTACCAAACACCCCAAGGAGATGGAGAGAGGAGAGACTTAACAGGTCTCTCACACCCACAATTAATTTAGTGTCTAGGCAGGAGCTCAGACCTGATTTTCCTCCTACCTTGGATCAGCAGCAATGACAGGATGCAGGACCAGGCCCCCTTCCCACACAGTATCTCACTTTTGATTTTTAAAGTGCTTGCTCGTTTACCAAAACCAGCTGGAGGCATCTCACTGCTGAAACTATGCATCCGCCTGCAAGGTATTTCACTGATTATGTAACAGATGATCAAAAAGAAAAACAAATTAAAGAAGAAAAAAACAATATAGCAAATTCCATCCCTCATAGCCTTTCCGTTCGAGCTTTTATTAATATAAGCTAAATAACAGGAAAAAGTTAGTATACAAGGGCTGTTTGGAAGTGCTGTGCTTGGAGAGAGACTGTAGGTGTACATGTTAAGTATAACACATCAATTTTTTTCATGCAGATGCTATTTTTACAAAACAAACCAGAAAAATGCGAAATTTTCCCGACTGGCAGCACAAGTTGTTGCACATTTAAGAGTAGGAAAAAGGCACTAACCTATAGTGATAGTTAGAGATATCCGTCACTGAATGAATTACACTCAGATAGAAATCACCAACACACTGGTTTAGATAAGAGGGAGCAGATCCTTTGATTGCATATGCTTTGTAAAACACGTTGTTTATTCCTTTGCTGGCTAGCCGTGTTGGCTGTTCCTTAAAGTGTGGAAGACAGAAATGAAGTATCACCAAAAGGTGACTCTCTGGGACAGAAAGGACCCTGTGAACAGCCGGCTCTGCCCTGCAGCAGGGCCAGGGCTGCTGGAGCACCCTGGGCAGGGTGGGCAGCTATGCCAGGAGGAGCTCATGGCTCCTCATGAGAGTGGCACAATGGCATCACCTCACTGCAGCCCTTAATAGCTTGTTGATTCAAGCCTCAGTCACAGGCTTTTAGTGCTGTTCAAACAGGAGACACTTTTTCACCACAAGATTGTTTCCCAAGAAAACTCAGACTTTTTCATACCTGCTGATTTCATATCTCCAATGCAGTGAGGTTAGTACCCAGAATCCCTCTTAAAGGTCTCCTTTGTGGTCATGACATGGCACTTAGGCAAACTGAGATAATTTTAAATCAGATTTGCTTTTCTTTATTTGGCTGTTTATTGTAGTGCCGCATTTTCATTAGCACAGAGAACTCCATTAGATGAGCCACCTTCACTTTTGCTCACTGCCTTTAGTTTCAGCTTCTGGTACATTAGCACAATGCTGCAACACACATCTTAACACAGCATTAGCCACATTTTTAAAAGCTTCCTGTTAGTCCTAAAAAATTTTCCCATTAGAGGAAGAGATGGACATGCTAAATGTCCCAGAATTGTTTAGGACAATCTGCTAGGGATACAGTCTTGGAAATTATACTTCAATGTCATTGCAGGTGATAATGTAGTTTAGCTATTTCTAAGCAACCAGGCTGCTTTTAGATGTTGCTTTTCAGATGTGTGGACAACATTATGCTCTCCAGCCCACAGCAGAAGCATTCTTCGAATTCTCCTTCTTCTCTGTCAAACACTAATCATTTCTGCTCTATATTAGACTTTTTGTGGATGCCACTAATTCATATTTAACAGTTGATTACAGCAAGACGCAGTCGGGCTGCACACCTGTACTGCTCCGGTACTAAGCAGAATAGATTGCACGCTCTCACAGCAACTCTTGGGGATGCCTGAACACACCAAGCCATCCCAAAGCATGTCAAGTAACTCCTCACCTCATGTCTCAGAAGTATTAGGCTATTAATCAAAAATATTTTGTAAGTACTTTCCCACATGTACCTAAATAATGACCTATATGAGGAATATATAAACACTCAACAATGAGGGCTTCTGGTTTTCTCCCTTTTTAGTATTTCTACTTTTACCTTGTTGTTTGGGTTTTTTTTTTTTTAACTTTTCTCACCATTTTGCCACATGACATTTTTTATTATCTTAATATAGTGACCTATTGATAACATCAACGCATTAAGAATTACAATTATACTTTCCCATCTGAGGCATTTATCTGATGCTGCTATTTGAGCTGCCCTAATTAGGGAAAATTGATCCGACCTTTATCCCAGCATAGTATTTTATGTTAGATCCTTGTATTGGCACAGGGTTGTGCTGGCAGTGCCTGGGCTCCCCCGGGCTGCCTGGAGGCTCTGGGGACAAAGTATATCAACCTTTCCAATTGGATTTTCTGAATTTGCTGTGCCTGCTCCCATGCAATGAACTTAACAGACAAAGAACTGAAGCAGAGATGAAGACTGTGAAAATTTTAAGAGGAAGAGAAAGTAAATTAAGCAGGGACCTTGCTAGATGCAGACTGAAGCAGGAATAAAAATTCTTTGTAGTGCTGTAGATTTCAGACAAAACCTAAATACCCAGACCAGCTTCCTGTCAGAGTATAAACTGCACGTACTTTGGCCATTTTCTGATCAGTTTAAAGCCAGCATCATATTTGTTACAATGACAGCATATTTACTCATGAAAGCACTCTGAAAGACATTTGGGGAACAGAAACAGAATTTTATCAGACTGAATTCACATCGCACAAGTGCTGGTCTTTCAATACAGTTGTCTGTGCCCCCCACATTATCAAAATAAATCTGAGGTAGCTCCCATATTACATCCTTAAAAAAAGGCAGGAATTACCCAGCTCATCCTCCACTGCAGGAGAACATGAACTTCCGACAAAAAGTTTACTTTTCTTGCTCTGCCAAGTGCTAGGCCCAGAACTTGGGAGGATTAATAACAGGAACAGGCTGGAGACACGTGATTTAGCTAGCCTTGTTTGCAGTTCGGCTCTTTAGCAAGGTACAGCCTGACCTTAGGTGACTGTGGCTAAAAGGAACAATTATGGAGCTCAGCAGTGGAAAAAAAAAAAAACACCACCAAAAAAACAGACAGACGGGAGCCATATAACTAAAAGAATTTAAAGTGTTCAGCTAAATTATGCACATTAGAACACACTACATCCAAGCTTTGTTAACCGCTTCAATGAAAAAAGAACTTCAGAAGAGATTATAGAACCTTTGGATTTCTTCTCGAACAGTTGCTACACTGCTTTCTTTTATCTCTTGAGCAGCAAATAAAAGTAAACTTTCATTTATCTAAAGTTATATGGCCCTATCACAGATATACTGGAACACATCATAGATATTGGTTGATTTATGATTCTAATTCCTTACAGATGGGAAAACATAAATTGAGTGACTTGCCCTAAGTCACCTAGGAAGTATTTGTCATTGCCTGGAAGTAAGGCTGTAATCTGACCCCCTTCACCACAGCACCCACCTTTTGAAACTTCAGTGGTTTCTGGGAAATCATATATTTAAGATAGTTAATACAGCCAAGTAAAATTCCGTATTTTTTAAGTACTTCTAACATAACCTATGATTTTGCAGTAAAGCTCTGCCCCTCCTAGAGTTAGTGCATCTTGGTCAGCACCAGCAAAAAACTGCTTGGTGTCAACCACAGGCTTAAACTGTCTAATGATCATCTAAAACGCTTTAAGCAAAACAACCTGATACTTATTTAAGATTGCACTTCTCTGAAGGTCAATATATCATGAAAACACTAGTAACGGTCAATGAAGCGAGATGGAATTTAGTGTAGCAGGTGTGCCCCTAGAAAGGAATGCCTCCCAGCTTTCTTACGAATGGGAACCACTGCAGAAACAGAAGCTGGTACACTAGGGAGACATGTGCAGCGAGTTTACTCAGTTTCTGACTTCTATATGGGGAATAACAGGACACTTGAGGAAGCTCAGAAACCCACAGAGAACCTCTCTGTAGCTGTACAACAAAACAGTTCACATGTCCATCTATTTTCTTAACTCTGCTGATTTAAAAGACTTCCTGATTCTTGTTGGAGCATGGAACTGTTGGCATTTTTTCTGCATAACAGCTGGATTCCTGTTCAGGAAGGACTTCGAGAACAGCACTTCTGGCAAGATGAGCAGCAGGCACAGAGGTGTGTTGGCATGCTCTCTCCCAGCCTGCTTATGGCTCTCTGCAGCCAAATCTCCTGGAGCACTTGGGTGCTGGTACCCAGACAAGGAGCTCTAGGATTAGAAGCAACTCCACTGAAGCCATTGGAGATGATTTTGGTCCCTATGTGATGTCTTTCAAATATTGTTTGTGGGCACAGAAAAACACCAGAGGCATGTCTTTGGGATATAGTCATCAAAACGCAGGCATCTTGGGACACTCTTGAATGCCCACTGCAAGCCACAGAACATAGGCCTGCCGCCTGCTGATCTGCTTTGGAGAAAATTGCTAGGGTTGAGGGAATTTATTTTGTTCTGTACTTCAAGGGCCTCCTGTGGCCAGACAGATGGGACAGATGCAGCTGGAGCACTCCCTCCCCTTCCTGGTGCAGAGTGGAGCCAGGAAGGCCAAGAACAGCCCTCCAACATCCTGGGATGGCTTGCTGCACTGCCATGGATGTGGTGTTCGGAGGGCAATCCCCAACCCTTCCACATCCCAGCCAGCCAGCCAGAGAACTGGTGGGTGGCATCCACAGCCATCAACCTCCCTTAATTCTTCCCACTTAAAGCAGCTGTTTAGTCCTCTTTTAAAGCGTGTTTCCCAAGTATTGAGTTGTATGAGTTTAAAATTGGGCTTAGCTAGCCAGGGTGGATGGACCCTGACAAAGGGCTTTTAAGCCTCCTCTGTGTAAACACCTGGTATTTTAGGGGAACGTGTTAGAACATGACAATAGCTCCTTGCACTAGTACAACAGGTTACTGACTGTAATTCTCAACAAAGACAATAGATTCATGTAACCACAAAATTTAACACATTTATAAAAAGATTTAGCGTTACCTACAAAGACAAGACAACACTGTGTATTAGCTGGGGCTGGGGACCCGATTTCACCGGTGCATGGCTCCCTCCTATGTAATTGGCTGCGGTCGAGGTCAGCTCATCCTCTCGGATATCCATGCTGTCTGTCAGACAAGCGAGTACTGTGACCTGATCCAGCCTAGCAAGCACCAATGCCAAACAGGAGATACAAGGCAAAGGGCTTCCATATAAGGGGAGAAAGGAGGCAGAAGAGTTTAGAAGAAGAAGGATCAAAAGAAAAATTTTGTAGTGCGATTCAACTCTCATCAACACAGCCTGCACGGTGCCGCCTTTGGCCCATTATCCCACAGTACAAGAACAAAGCTAGATCCAAAAAGACAATTAAAAGGAAACCATACTATCTGGACAGGACATGTCTTCTTATGATTAACCTTTGGAAACCAGAATAATTTATCACTGAAGTAAAAAGTACAGTGAAACCCCAAAAGCATTCACGTGAACCAGGAATAGCCTCTGGCAGATGTGCTGGCTACAGGAAAGCATTCAAGCTACATACAGTAGATGATCAGTGTCTGAACATATTATTGTTTTTTCAAATATAAGTTGTACTTTAAACAAAAAGGAAAATCCTATGAGATGATGCTTGAATGTCCATTGGAATATGCCCTGAGACAGCTCTATGAACCATGCAATGAAAGAATCACCACAGTTAGTCTGGTTTTAGGGAGTCCATTAGTAAATTGGAACAAGCAAGGTTATGGAACAGAATAGTCTATGAGCTTGGGATCTCTTCATAGAAAACATGAGCTCTTTTTTACTGTAAATAGTGTGATGCTTGTCTGAGCAGTGGCTTACTGCAGAGCACTGTCTCATTAGCTCACCTCTGGGCATAACAGGTAGTTGTCACTTGCATGGAAATGAAAACAGAAGTTAGTGAACTAATTAATTCACTCAGTGTTTAAAAATCCCTCCCTACTATCCTCCCCAGCCCATGACTCCTAAGTAAACTATGTAGAAAGGGGTCTGATTCCCCTGCATCTCTGACTTTGAGTATATACACAATGCTCCCTCTTCATATGGTTATCTTTAATGTAAAGCCACTGTGTGCTGGCTACTAACTACCTAAATCCATTATAGGCACCCTTTGTATAATATGCACCTTGCTTCAGCGTGCAAAACATTTGGTTCCCAAAAACACGATAGGATGGCTAGAGTAACCACTAACCAGACATACTGGAATGCCTGAAAGTGTCCAAGATTAGTCATTTGGCAGCAATCCTGGGGAAATGTAGCTTTACATATCCCTCTCTGGACAGAAAGGTTTAGTGCTTGGGGCTTTCTGGCAGGCCCGAACCCGACTCCTTCCCTTGCAGTGTGCAGCATAGCTTAGATCAGCCGTGACTATGACAGCTAGAGCTGGGATGCAATTGCCATGAAAACCTGGATCATTCATTTTCTCAAATCTGTGTCCAGCCTATTCTTTTCTTCATGAAAAAAAGAAACCCCAAAAAACCCAAACCCTTTCCTATGCTTGGCCTTGATACTTATTTTTTCTGGATAATTTCAGCTTCTGTGTTTGTCAACTGGAAAAAAAATGCATGTGTCATATACACATCGATCAGAAATCTGGTGGGTGTTTGTATATTATACAATAGATCAAAGGTTGGAGAAACTTCATTCTAATTTGAGGGCAACAAACCAAGGTTACTGAAACCCAGCATGCATGCTCATCAGCTATACAAATCAAGGCAAATGCAAGCTGGCATTTAGGTGCTACAGAGCTGGCAGGACTGAGAAGCAGCAACATTTCTTTGGTCACCGAAGCTCGATGCAGGACTTGCATGGACACATCTTATAAGAAGGGCTGGCACCTTCACCTCACTGCACTTTTAACAAGGGATCCAGTCACCTACACATAAAGTAATGTAACCTATTTCTTGTGCCACATCCACACCAGGCAAGAATGCACAGCGCAGAGCCTGTGCCATCGCTTTGAGCAAGGCAGCACATCCAAACCAGTAGCCGAGCGCTGCGCAGAGATGTCTCAGGAATAACTCACAAACAGCACAGCTGGAGCAGCGTGTCCTGGCTCTTAGGCTTGGTGTGCCTGACTCTCAAAAGGACCAGTTTGCTTGAGCTTAGTGATGAGCTGAGACAGAATTAGTCCCACTGGTTTAGGAGCTGGCATGCTCACCGTGAAACCACGGACCTGGGCATCGTACTGTTGTGTGGGGATGCCACAGCCCCAGCATTTCTGCTCAGAGCTGCAGAAAATAAACCAGTTAAAACACACAGAAACTGGCAGCTGTCTTCATGTTTTTCACATATTAAGCTGCAGAACTGGTGCCAAGTGCTCCCGCACTCAGGACTGCACAGATGATATTGCTCCTTCAATGTATGACATTCATGTAGCATTGCAACAACGAAAGAAACCGGCACAACTGAATGGATGAACGGAAAAACGAATTGCTTCAAGTTGATTTAAAGGAGATATTTAGTCATGCGTGGGAAGGAAAAAAGAGAATAGGTGACCAAAATAGAATGAAGCAATTGGAAACAGCTGATGTTTGATGAAAAGAAAGATATTTTCTGGGGTGAGAAATTTAAAAGCCTTGAGTATTTTGAAAGGCCAAATTATGCGTGACTTTTTAATCCTTTAAATGGTGCCAGGTTATCCAGAATCTGCTCCAGAAGGTTTCCGAAACAGTTTATTCTAAAACTAAGCCAAAACCTTCAGCCAACTCTGGAAAATCTTATTTAGAGTCAGACTAACATTTTGTGAGCTCATGTCAATGTTGGAAAATTGCTCCAGCTGAAAGCATGAGGGAACAGTTTTGCAAAGGAACCCCTGAGTTTTAGCCTGGTTTTATGATTTGCAATAAGAAAAGGCAGAAAAGGAAACTAAAATCCTTGATAGAAGGAAAAAAAAAGTAGAAGGGCTGAGCTGCATTTTCTGACAGAGCCATTATTGTCTTTCCATTTCACAAAGAGTGGACAAGTTTCATGCTCTACTGGAAGCAAGTGTGGGGGTTTCCTTTACATGAGCTTTCCATTAGCACACTTAGCATACAGACATGGAAGACAGTTCTTCAGTCCTGCTCCCTGCACCTCGACTACAAATGTGACAAAACCAATTTTATTGCTCCAGCCAGTGTCCGAATCACACCGATTGCCATTAAAAATCTCTGCCAAAATGGCAGCTCAGTCAGCGCAGTCACCCCTAACCAGCAGGAATTCAGGTGTCAAACCCCACAGGGCACACGGGTGACACTGTTGTGGGCACCAATAAATGACTTTCCCAATCCAACCTTTTTTTAGGCTTTGTGTAAACTTTTGGGCATATCCAGGTCTGAGGCATGTTAGTCATTCATGTTTCTGGGTCATCAGCTGCTCTTTATGTGCCATCAGTCCCTCTTCCCCCCCCCCC
>VYZV01012922.1:109238-130901 GCA_013401275.1 Pandion haliaetus
CCCCCCCCCCCCCCTTCTCTTTTTTTTTTAAAGCTGGCCAAAAACGTTAGTGGAAAATGACAGATACTACTTTGTCCCTTTAGTAAATCATTGGCAGACATGGATCAGCATTTTGAGATGTATGGAGATAGGTAGGAAGCCAACCACACAGTATATTACTATTTTTCGTAACAAGTACTGATGTTTTGATTCCATGAGTATCCACATCTTTTTAAGTCACAAGTAAGAAGTGTGCTGTAATAAGCAAATACAAAGTCAGACACTTGTGGCTATATAAAGCTACATGGAAGAAGAAAAGAGGACCTATGTGAAATCCATGACATCTGGGAAAGACTTTGTATATGGAGTCCAAAGACAGTGTACATTGCCAGCCTGGCAGAGGGGACATAAATATCCCAAATAGAAACCTAAGAAAATAGAAAATCAGTAAGTATTAAGTTGACCCCCAAAATACAGTTTTTGGGGGACCAGATCCATTTGGAAATTCAAGCCAAATTTGGGGAATGATTGTGAACACAGACAAAAATTCAAAACAAATGTATAGAATATTCAAGTATGCTTTGAGCAGAGGGGTTGGACTAGATGATCTCCAGAGGTCCCTTCCAACCTCAACTATTCTATGATTCTGTGAAATGTTTTGCTTTGGTATTTTCTAAATGAAATGGTTTGGGTTTGATTTTTTCATTTCCAAAATGAAAGGGGACAAAAATAAACAGCTTATAAAGCAATGCCAGGCATTCTGTTTGAAACTGAATAAAAACATTTTGCAAAATTTCAGAATTTTCCTCCTAAACCCCCTCAATTTTCTACAAAGGAACCTCTGCTTTTACTTTCGTTACACCTATGTTTACTTTTCAAATTTGAGGGGGACGGGTCAGAGAGCAAACCAGAAAACTCACCATTCATCCAGCTCTGCTCCCAAGCCTTATTTTCTTATTCACAGGGGAAAAACTGCAGAGATGATAAACCCTTTCAGATGTACCCCATTTTCTTCCGGGCTGAAGGTGCAGAGCAGGCATCTCTGCAGCCAACAATAACAAACACTAACGCCAACTCTTGTGCGTTTCCATGGCCATGGTGCCCCAGAGACCTCCTTTTTCATCCACAGGCTCCTCCCCTCCAAAACCACCTCGTCACTGTCTCTCTGAGGTTGGGGATGGCGGGACAGTTCACACCATTTCCCAACAGATTTTGTTCCAAGGGGGAAGAAGAAGGAAGGAAGAAAAAAAAAAAATGTGTTNAAAAAAAATGTGTTTCTACTTTTTCATTCTTTCCCCATCTTTCTTGTTTCCCTAGGTCTATTTACCCATCCTGTGTGGTTACTGGTGGAAGAGAAACTATGTGGTTAGAGAGTGCAGAGAAGCAGCACAGGGAGCACCGTTGCACAACCAGCAGCCACCAGGATCAAGCTAGCGTCCCCAGGGCTGTACGGGCAAAGCAGAGCAATATTTTCCTATAAACACTAAAAACACTTCCAGTTAAGCCTTGTGCTTGGACTGGCGTGGGAGTACATGACACTGGCAGATCACCTACACCAGAGACTGACTCGAGTCCATTTGGGGTCGATGACAGCTTCGGCCGGCTGCATGCTCGTGGCCAGCACAGCAAAAGCTGCCACAGACGTTGGTGGGACTGACAGGAGGTTGGAGGGGCACCCCAGGAACATCCCGGGGGCAGAGGGAAGCGGGCTCTGAGCGTCTGCAGCCTTTGTGGCAGCCGGGCATCCTCTCCATGCCACATGCCTATCTATGTCCCAGGCATGTTCACTAGCACACAGCCCCCCTAATTGTGCCTGGGACCCTGGTGGGGTGACCCCACAACGCACAGTAAATCTACTCCACTATAAAACAACTCTTGCCAAGGTAGGCAGGGCCCAGGGGACCATTTACCTGTTTTTAATACTAAGGGTCCTGGAGTTACCAGCTAAACCTCTGGCTCCTCTTAGTATTTCAGTCTCTGATAGAGCTGGTCAGAATGTTTCCATCCAGCAAACTTTTTCTGAAGAAAAATTATTACTATTAGGGCTTTTAGTACTCTTATTAAGAAAATGCCCATCCTGTCAATTAAAAAAAAGTAAATTTCAAAGTCCCAAATTCTTTTTTGGTTTTGGTTGGCTGGTTGCATTTTTTTTTTTTTTTCTCTTAACTCCTCCATCTCACTCTCCTCACCTCCTCTTTGCTACTGTCAGAAACAAAAAGGAAAAGCAACTGGGCAGAGGGGGCAACAGAGCCCACAAAGTCGCCTTCTGTCCCCAAACCAAGCTGTTGCTGCCACTGCAGAATGTTACTGTGCCACGAGAGAGAAGCTGTTTTGCTGTGCATTCTGCCAAAGGTCCTTATCGTAGTCATGCAGGAATTAGCCCATTCAACTCTGAGGCTATGATCACTAGTTTCCTTTTGGCCCATCTAGTCTACAAAGAAAAGCAAGCCAGGGTCTGGCTGTGTGCCCTGAGAAGAGGTACCTGCTTTCACTTGGCTACGTGGTCAACCCAAATCCTCCGTGTGCCCTATTTATTTTAAAGAATAAACAGTTAGGCCTGCAATCAGTACCTGCTACAAGCTGTGGGAATTGATATGCAGCATGATTCTCTGCACAGGGCTTGTGCGTGCGTCAGGGGAAAATGTCAAACCCCCATCACAGTCAGATACCTGCTGCTGGTAAAATACCACTGCTGTGCATTTGCGCAATACCACTGTTCCAACTCTTCTATAAAAAAAAATCCCAGACCTGTGCTGCAAACACAAAGGAGCTTCACCACACCTAGGATGGAGGTCGGGATTGGTACAAATGGGGCAATGGGCAAGGAGTGAGAAAAATGCCAGCCTTAGGGAGGGGAGGCAGTAAAGCTTACCTCATCATAATAACGCTTGTTCGCTCACACAGCAACACTTCAGCACAAAGAAAACCAAATCTCCATTATAATCTCACATTTTTAGACTAGGTTCCTGCATATTAATTCCTATTGATTGACACATGAAACAGCACACTTTGATCATCTTGTTAATCAGCTATTCTTGCAGCAATACATGACGTGGTTTAAATAAGCCAGTTTAAGTTCTTGTGTACACAAGGAAGCTATTATAAGAAAAGGCAATGATGAAACTACTTTTTGCAAGTAACCAGAGATGGAGTGCCTTATATGCTTTGGAAAATGTCACTTAATTTCTGTAATTTTTCATGACTTTCTGCTTAGCATGACATGGTGTTGTCCCCTCAGCCATGACCGGCTTGGCTTGAAAGTCAAGATTTTGCAAGCCAGACTAGTGAAACCCCCTGAGGCTCTAAGCTTGCAAGGAACTCTGTACCTTCATTTCGAAGGGGCGTCTCCTTTATATAGTGTGTTTTTGTCATTCAAAATACTGACCTCTCTCGAGGCTATTGCTTAGATGCACAGCAGTTCTTGGTAGACAGGACTGTCGAATTACCATGGCCCTGTAGCACGCGTCAGAGAAAAAGATCCTTCTTCCCCAAGGCACCAAAGAAGACCCCAGCACTGCCACGGGGGAAGAGCACTGGTACCATACAAGGCTGCCCAGCCCCAGATAGGCACCTCACTGCACAGCCGACCCTGTTGCCTAACCTCCCAACAGAATTTCAGTTGCAAAAGCATCTGATTTGCGGAAATACTGATCAGACCCAGCTCCTACTGGTATCAGCAGGGACTACAAGCACTGGGATACTGAAAAATCAGAGCAGCATCACCAGTCCATGCCTCTCTCTCCCCCATTTACGAGTGTGGCTCAGCCTCTTAGGGACCATAACTGAGTCTTTATGAAGCCCTTGGATGGGTTTTACTGCAAAACAAAGCTAAGAATGAAGGTGCACGATTACACCAGGACAATAGCCTAAACTTAACAATCGCTTCCTGTAATTGTCTGAGGCAGCCTGTAGAAAGAAGAATCATCTCATGATAAATCCTTGTTGGTCATTTACCATCATTAATCTATACTGTCAGAATGAATTAGGTGCAGAGGAGCAGTTAACTGCAATGCATACGACACTCTAGCTTTAATTATCATGACTTCAAAGTAAACACTGTCAGTTAATCGACCTCAATCACCATAAATGGTTGTTGGAGGAAAGCGCTAGTCAGCTGATGGTACTGACGTCCAGCTTGCGGGGTCTGCAGTCACAAGGCTGGCATTATATCATTACTTTTCCAAATTGGTCTCTATTTCTATCCACATTAGTCAGGTCTATGGGACACTTTTTCCACTGCCTATGACATGCCTTAAATTAGGGGTGACCAATTTTGTCAATATGTAGCAACCTAGCTTTATTTATAGAACACTTCAGATTAAACAGCAAAAGCTCCCACTGTCCTTTTATGCCTTTTCATTTTGCATTTAACAGCTACTTATTCATTTTACTTACCAACTAGGGCTATGTTTTTATAGCTTGTGGTTTCCATTTCAATATTATTTTACGCCATTTTCTGGAGGGCTAGGATTATGGAATAAACCTAAACACCTGGACAGTTTGTAAGGCACTGGGAGAGCAGCTAGCAGCGTTGCAAAGGCCCCCAGATCCCATCAGGCAAATGTAGCCCTTCAGTTACTGTAGGACCTGAGATGAAAACTCTCAAACCCCATCAGATTCCTCCTGAGATTCTCCGTGTGAATCCCAGCAGGCAGGCTGACCGCTCGTTCCGGCTGTTATCAGCGTTAGGCTCCTGCAGAGGAGAACAGATAAAGTTGTTCTCCATATCTCCTGCAGACAGGACAAGAGGAGGTGGGCTCACACAGCATGGAGACAGCATGGTAGTAGGAAACACTCTAATGCTAAAGCTATAAAAGCATCGGAGCAGGCTGCCCAGCAAGGCTGCAGGGTCTCCAGTAGCAGAGGCTTTAAGAAACCGGGGTATCCACTGCAGAGCTCAGGGCTCACGTAGCCCCTGGGGTGCTGGGCGTCATTCTGGTGTATTTTCGGCTGCTTGAAACACCTTGTGAAAAAACACCATCAATTTTCCCTGAAACTAGTGTGCAGAATGCAGAAACCTTAGAAGATACAAGCAGCCTGTGAAATGTCCTGCTTCACTCTCTCAAGAAGAGCAAACCAAGGAAATAAGGAGTTACAGAAATAAACCAATAAAGTAAAATTAAGGTGGGGAATTTAATCACTCAGGAGACGGGAAATTCAAGGCTATGGTACCCATGGCAACTACTATTTGTCCACAGTGTATGGAACATTAACCTTAACTCCATATGCGGAAACAGAAAAAAATTATGGGACGTATCACGTATGAATGCATATTTTATGCAGAGGGTACTCTGCAAGGGCTACTGTGGAAGCAATAATTAAATTTCCTGACTGCAAAGCAGGTAGGTTCATGCACAAGCAGCTCTTCTGAGACACAAGCTAATGTCACCAGACAGAGCTCCCAGCTCATCCCCACAGTTTAGGCAGCGAAGATTCAAGGTCTTGGTTTGGCCATAGTATTATGTCCTGCCTTATAAGCTTCTGGCTGCTGTTCAGATTTTGTTTTGAAAATTGCCATCTGTTGATCTAGGGAATGTTGTGATGTTTTTTTCAGTTGTTGGGTCAACAAGAATTCTGCATTTCTTGTATGATTTTCTTTTAAGCAACTAAAGCAACATTCATCGTTCAACAAGTCAGAAGTGCAGTTCCTGTTGGGTGATCAGTTTATTTGAATAGTGAACCAGATTATTGCCGAGTTAGCAAACAAGTTGTCAAAACCTGAGAGAGTTTTGCACTTGTCTTGAGCTGAATTTTAACCCTGGGCTGGGTGCTGAGGAGGCAGATTACTTACCCAAATCAAAGCCAGCGAGATAGACAGTAACCCTGTGGATGGAACTGTTGTCCTTAAAGTTTCAATTTTACATGATCTTGGACAATAGCTGACTGGTATATCTATTTTTGCTAAAATTTGGCAGGTAAAAATTTATGAATATAGAAACCAACAGCAGATATATAACAGCTGAGAAGACTAATTGCAATTGAGGAGGGGGGGCTGTTTAAAAGAAGAGTCAGTTTAACAAAAAATTACTTCTATCTTTTGTCACCGCCATGGGACACAGAAGCAGGCAGTCTGCTAGGTAATGACCCTCCCCCGCAGCCTGACTTTGGAGGTGCCACATGCTATCTCCTGCCAGGGCCAGAGTCAGGCTGAAGGAGAGGTCACAGCCTGCAAGGGAGGGAGGTGTCTCTCTGCTGGGGCTTCGCTGCTCCCCTGCACAGCCCTGCTGCACACCTTATCTGGGTGAAAACGCTTGGCTTTAGGCAGAAATGGGCCTGAGCAGGGATCTCAGGCCCCGGTGCCTTAGGAAAAACTTGCGTCAGAGGTAGCATGCTGGGTACCAGTGCTTGCAGGCAGTCAACCCAGCACCCAGCATCCTCCGCATCGAATTTTTCAGCAGGAGCGGGGCCAGACTCTAACCCAGTCCATCACTCTTAATAAGGTGATTTAACACATCCACGGCACCAACCAGCATAGTAGCTCAGGTCTGACCTCTGTCACCACTTCATAGGCTGATAGGACAAGGCCAAAATCCAGCCATGCACACAGAGGGGCTGACGGAGTCAACGGAACAGCAGCACACTCCTGGGCAGGCTCAGACGCCTGCGTGCCATGTGTGGTGGGTGCCCTTGCAGGTTCCCCATCCCCGCTCAGTGCCTCACTGCACGGTAGGTTTGGGCAGCTCTGTGCGACCGCGGCTGGGGGGCTGTTTGCTCAGATGGGGCTCCCTGCAGAGGCAAGGAAGGGAACAGTATGAAACACAATAAAACTCTCCTCCTGAGCAGCAGTGTCCTCATGCATTACCGTGCCAGAGGGCTTCCATCCAGTAGTTTTGGACATATTTTACCGAGTCAAGGCCACATTTATCTAGCAGCAATTCAAAGCGAGAAGATCTCCCACTGTGGAGAAGATTGGTGTTTCTTTCACCTGCACTTCAAAATAAGAGTGCTTACATGAACTCCCTCCGCCAGAAAACCATCCCAGGACTGTCCCAGACCACAGCCAACAGGCACTGCCAAGCTGAAGGTACTGTTGAGACAGGCAGCCTGAGTACACTCTGCACAGCCTGGTTCACACCTGTAACCTGGAGATACGGTGAGCAGAAAGCAGTGGTGCCTCTCCACTGCTGACTTAGAAGCCAGGCTTGCCCAGGGGGCCCACGCTGTGCCCTGTGGTCCACCCACCACTCAGACATATGCTAGTGCCCATTCTGCCCACTCTCCTCCTTGCTGAAGTCTCTGAAAACCTCAGTCAGCTCTGAAACAGAGGCTGATGGCCCATCACCAGTAACAGTCAGCTCACGGGCTTGAAAGTCCCCATAGGACCATAAAACCCAGCAAGAAGTAATTTTACATGAAGGAAAAAAGTATAAGGTAGGCTTCTTGCAAATACACACTGAGGGTGACACAAGAGGGGTACAGGGTCAGACCAGCTGATTAAGAGCCATGTCGTAACACCAGCATCCTTCACAAGCCATCCAGCTCCAGGGAAGGGGAGGACTCCCAACAGCAGAGCTGCCCTTTGCTCCCACAGACACAGGCACTATCCCCCAGCAGGGTTTGCCATTGCTAGTACGAACCCCAGACCAGGCTCTCGAGTGCTGGGCTGAAATTACTGACCTCATTTCCAGAGAGCTGTTAGTAACCTTGGACTTTTCTCACTGTAAGTGTCTTAAATATGAGCTGTCCCTCATCAGGGAGAAATGAAGATTTGATACTGCACAGCAGTGAACAGCTGAACAAGCCAAATCTTGAAAAATGGCTCTGCATATGTTTTCACAGAAGTCATGGCAGGTTCAGGAATTAATCTGGCCAGACACCACTGCAATATCTATATGTTAACCCGAGTTAAGGCGGGCTTGAACGCTGCTGAAAAATCCCACCCTCCAAATGATTTCCATTTATGAATCTCTGACCTGCTGCTTATGGAAAGGGAAAGTAGTGCAGTGATGAGTAAATGCATTACTGCTACCTTTCTACTCTAACAGCTTACAGTAATGACTTTACCACCCATATTTATTGCTAATCAAGATCAGCACTAGGGGAGGAGGAGGAATCATTTCTGCCGCAAAGTTTGTGCTAAGCCGACATTGTTTTTTCCTCATCCCATGAAAGCCATAGCCCAGGCAGACTTATTTGCAGTCTGTTAATGGCTAGAAGTATCCCTTTTCTAGGAGTCTGCGCTTATTTCTTACAAGTGCTCACATTTTACCTGGAACCTCTTCCGTAGAGCAGCAAGCGCAGCCTGAGCTGCAACAGAGCAGCAAAGTCGGAGCGTTCAGCAAGCTCCGCTGTACTCGGGTTTGAAGAGTTTCCTCAAAAGCAGCACAAGCTACTTTGCCAGCAAATCTTTCCAGCCTGCAGCTACAGAGCAAAGCATAGCTGTGGACCTGTGTCAAAGGTACATTTGTTAACACATTTCCCCCGGAGTGCTAATTAACATTTACATCAAGTACTATGAGAGTGAAAAAGCTTCAACACAAACACACTGCAGGGAAATGCAAGGAGCAAATTCTCTCTCCCCCCAGATGCAGTGTACTGTTTGCCCTTCAGGAGCTGGTGAAAATCCAGTTTGTTTTGTAATCTTCTGTTCTCTAAAATCAGATATTTCTGCAAGTTAATAACTAACCAGCTTCTTTTTATTTAAAAACCTACAAGTGCATTTAAAATTCTATGAAAGCAAGGCCCTGCTGGCACTGGTGTGAGCCAGCCCACCCGCACGTCTCCATGCTGAGTCACAGCACAGGCGCTCCCCAGTCTAATTACAGAAAATGACAATATTTTATGATTTTATAATAAACAAACAAGATTGAACCCTCTTAAACTAAACACTAAGATAGGGAACACAAACAAATATTTGTAGCTGGATCTTCAATTGCCACATTTTGGGATGCCGACAAAGAAGCTCTAATGAGTAACATTTGCACCCACAATAAGATGCAGACAAAGTTGTTTGCAAACACAAATTTGCACTTGAAAAAATGCAAAGGCAGTTGCTGAACGGCTGGTTAATGAGCTATTCTCAATACTATTGCTCAATACTTACGGGGAAAAATGTGCTATCACATTGAAGTAAAATTTTTAAGACTGCAAGCAATATAACTAATACGTGGTTGAAAAAAATCCTCTAGGTTTTTTGCGGGGGGGGGGGAGTTTTTTCCAGTTTTTAAAGGAAAAACTAGAAAACCCCATGTTTACAGAAGGAAAATCATATTCTATGAGCCATGAAACAGTAGTATGTAAAAAATCGCCTATTCTGTGAACTTTTAGGCCATGAGAGAGTGCATATTATTATTCAATATATTGTCTCCTGCCACAACCATGCATCCTGCCCAGGTTCCCATTAACTTAAATCTCAGTGTCTAAAAAAAGTGCCAATATCCTTGAAACAAGGCACACTTGCAGATGTAGAAAAATTTGACTAAGCAAGAGGTACAACTGCACGCTACTTCCAGATATCCATTTCTAACTCTCCGCCTCCACAGAAATCAGGATCCGAGATGAATAATATATACTACGAAAACACAGACTTTTTGATTGCAAACTGGTCTAGAGTTCTGTGAACATATTTTGTTATTGTTGCCCACTTGCCAAATATTTGGGGTGAATAATTTTCAGCCTCAGTGTTTACAAACTGCTCTCATTGTTTCAACCTTTTTTTTTTTTCTTTTTTTGGGGGGGGGGGCGTGGGGGGTTGCTTGCTTCTGACTTTTAACTGAACTGCCAACTTTGTAAACAAGAAAATAAAAACAGCAAACAGCAAATACAAGAGCGATGCGTATTTTTGTTGGAGATAAGTGAAGGACCCTAAGCACTAACGAGAATGACTGTCTGGGCAGTACTGTGGGAGATGCACCAAGTGATCAGTGCCGAGCAGATGTTCCAACAGGGCAAGGTGATCGTGTTTCTTTCACTTGATCAGCTCTTGAAACCAAACATATTTTCATTAGATCCACACATTTCTGTATTCACTATTTTTTAATGAGTAGCAAACACTCAGATATATTGCAGATTGCCATTTTCCTAAGTTCTCTGTCTTAATTTCCAGTAACTCCTATCAAGAAAAGGCCATTCTGAGCTAAAATCTAAACTGGCACATTCCCGACATGATCTCCCAGAAACTCCTTCTCCAAAGCACAAATATCTGGACTGAAATCCTTGCCTCAGCACAGGCACTAGCAAAACTTCCACCAGTCCCCTCAAAAATTTGTGAAGACAAAACCCCCCAGTATTTTGGAGGAAACCAAAATGGAGGTAGAATGCCCAGCTCCCAAAATACTAATAATTTGATTTCATGTAACAGGATGAGATTAACATAAACATGCTAACCTGTCCAAATTGGAAATCTTTCAAATTTCAAGCACAGGAAACAACAAGGTTTTTTTCAGACAGGATGTCAGAGTTACCCCTGTGGTTATATGTGAGCTGAGGACAATGTTGTTACATGAGATCAAATTACAAACACAAGCAAACAGAAAACAATCTCCAAACGTCACTGTTCGGCATTTGACAAGAAGCACAGCTGACCCATTAGGAAGGTTAAATGCTCTCGAGCGAGCTCTGGGAGAATATGAGGAGTTTGCTGCTGGACATCGAGTTCCATGCAGTTAAATTGTCAATTTGTTTGCCCAAGTTAATGCTTATCTTACCCTATGCTTGCTGCGGTTTTACTGAACATGTTTGACCTGCAAATCTTAAAGCAGTGGCTTTGCTAAAATTGTAAGAAGTTTCTGGATTTTCTAAGCACCTAGGAAAACTATTTTGGCAGTTTCCACAGCACAGAAACCTGTAGTTAGTCAAATATTTGAAACTTCCAGTGAGGTGGATGACAGTCGCTTAACCACACACATTACCATTTCATTTCTATTTCTAATGTTTAGCACAACCTCGCTCTAAGGAATTTCTGAAGTTGTTTACAAAGGCTGATGCAGAGGTTGTGTTCAGTCTGGTCCAAGGGCAGTGGTTTACTGAAGTCACTTGTAAACAGCAGAAAGAGATAATATTTTCTGTAATTGGGGCGGGGGGGGGAAGGGGAGAAGTGCTCACCTTGCACCAAGGACCATTAGAGACAGGGCTGGTTTCCAAAATATCTGCTCCTTCATTTTCTTCCATGTCTGATTAGTTGCAGAACTTTGGTTTCCAATGAAAAACATTAAATCACCCTCCGGGCAAAACCAAACCAAACCACGCAGGCTCTAGTATCCCAGTTTGCGAAAGCCCTGCAGTAAGGCACACGTCAATTTTACGGTCACTGGTCTAATCCAAGGTTGTGGATCCCCGTTCCTCACTGGATTTCACAGGGTTTGGCCTTTCTTTTAAGCCTTCATAGCTCCTCTTGTCAGGCATTTATCTCCCTCAGACCTTCCTTACTGGATCCAGGTTTTCACATAACAAATGGCAAACGTTTATGGCTTCCTGGGCACTACAGAAGAACCGAGACTGAACCTCTGACCATCTCAGGAGTAGGCTGACAACGGAGTGCAATGCGTGGCCACACCTCTCTGCTGCCAGAGCGGGCCTAGACCATAAAATCAGAAGCAAGGTCACCCAGCAACCAGCCATTCTACGTCACTGCAGTAATAAAGCCAACTTACATTCAACTTATTGCTTGGGTAGATAAATACTTTTATGAGATGAAAGAAACCCAGAGAAGATGGCAGGGGGCTGACTGTTCTGAGCTGAGATACATTCATTTTGATCAATGCAAAGCTCTCAGCAGGCATGCGTGGGCCACGTACAAAACCACAAAGTTCTGTTTGCAAACCCTGTTGGGGTCAAACCTCTAAGCACGTCTCCCTAAGGGTGAGCAGACCCACGTGCCCCAGCTGGCTGGGTGGTTAACCCCTGCAGGGTCCCCTGCAGCAGAGACCATGAGCTCCCATCCAGGTGCCGGCAAGACTTCCATCCACCACATGCTCAGCTTAAAAAAGTTCCACTCTCAAAAGTCTACATAAAATAGCGATGAATTTACAAAATAGCCCTCAGGTCCCTGCCAGGGTCCATAAAAATCAGGCTATATCATAAGGCTGCCTAAGGGAGCTTTCTCAAGCAAATGGATTATTTTTCTCAGGGTATGGAGCAACCATGTACCTAAAGGAGCACACTCAATTTAGAAAGTGACATTTCTCTCCAAACACACAGTATGTGTTATAGAGAGGGGCTACAATAAATATAAATAAAAGCAGTTAACAAAAGATCAATCTTCTTTGTTCTGTTTACACTGCATATCAGGCAGTGCCATTGCAGATAGCTGATGCTCTAAAATTTCGAAACTGACTGTGATCTCTGGCATCTATTTAAAGACACACATGCCTTCATTTTCAGTGCAGCCGCGTGGCCCACTTGGGAAAGGTGTCTCTTTAAGAATCTCCAAAACAGAGGAGTCCAGGGTCACTGGCTAGTCTGGAAAAGTAAGGCCACTTTTTCCTCTCTCTAATATGTGACCTTTCTTGCCGAACAATTCTTCATAGATATCTATATGGCACGAGACAACTTGTTTGGGTTTTTTTATGGCAACTGTGCAGAAAGATTAAAGTTAATTCTCTAAAAATATAAAATATTTTAATCAAACATTCATATTGGCAGCATGATTAAAAATTAGCGGTACAGGGATCTGATTTTTAGACCTCTTCCTGCCACCGAAGCACAAAGCACGTAAGTGATTTGTTCAAGATCACATGCTTGCTTATATACTCATCTTTTCATTAATCAAATTGGATTTCATGAGATATTTCTCAGCAGTTTAACTAAAATTTATCTTTAAGGAGTTTGAGATTACATTTTACAAAGCCGTCAGTAACTAGAAGTGTTTATCTAGGCTATGACCTGAACTGTTACAGGCCCTCAAACAGTTTAAGTAGTGTATGTCTAACGGTGAGCCAGGTGTATGCATTGTTGATTGCCTATTTATTTCAAAGAAGTAAAGTCAAACATGACAAAAAAAAAAGGCAAGAAGTATCAGGACATAGGTGTCCCTTTACGGAGAGACAGCAAAGCAAAGAATAAGAGCGCAGCTTTGGAAACCAGCAACCTAGTCTGTCTTCGCCATTGATTCTGTGATTTTGAGAGGTAAATCAAAAGCTCTGTGCCTCGGTTTCCCCATCTGTGCTGCGAGACTAGCAATACTCAGCGCTACTCTCTCACAAGAACAGCTGGCTGTGCACTGAAGATATTCAATGTCTTCATCAAATTTGCATCTCTGTCTACTGACACCTCCTGTCAGGACTCCTTCTAGACTCCTTCTATCATTTGCCCACACAAGCCCAAGGAAAAGCAAAGCTGACTTACCCCACAGGGTGTGGGCACAAGTGTAACACTATCCCAGCCTTCTCGCAGTGGCCAACACAAGCCTACAGTTCTTGAGGTCCCGGGCACATGCTCATTCCACTGCAGCAGCATAGTTGAGGGAGTTTTGCCTATTTTGAAATAATTCGAAGCCCACATGAACTCACTCTCCAAACCAGCGGATAAACAGCCAAGGTACTCCCTTCCCAGCTGGAAGATTCTGCTACACACGGACTGCTGCTACAAGTATTCACCAGGTTTAAATCTCACTTTCTGTGGTTTCACACACCCAGGTCATTTTCTGAGAGCCGAAGAGTTTTCACAGCACTGAATGCAACAGTCTCTCAAGAGCTGATCCTGGCTCACCATTGCAGCCCTCACAGTGCTGCAGGGAGGCTCCATGGGGCACTCTGGCCAGTCCTCCCTGCCCTGCAGGGAGTCAGCTCAGCCTCAGGCAGGGTGGAAGACAGGGAACAGGATGGGGGAACTATATCAATCTTTGCCCCAGTTATTCACAAGGGCTGTTTATTACAGCAGCTTCAAGGACTCTGTTTTCCACCATTCCTTTTACTCTCTTGGGCAAAAATCTCTGATTGCTAATTGCCTGCTGAATTTTAAGAAAGCAGGCAAGAGGCCTGCCTGAAATATCAAATTGCTTCGCATTTTGTTTCTTCTCTGGTTTCTCTTTACAGGTCACCCATTTAGCGACATATTAGGTATGTCCCAGAGTAGGCGAAAGTAGCCTTCTGAAGTTTGCTTGTGTTAAAGAGCAAGCAAAAGTGCTGTATCTCATTATCCACGTAGGTGTCTGTGCTATGTCTTCTGCTTTGATGACATTCTGTGACAGTAATTTTCACAGGTTTCTTGGTTTTGAATTGGCCATTTCCTAATTTAAAACCGTGCAATCAAAGGAAACACTTTCCCCATACGCAGCATAACATAAGAGAAACTTTCCTGTGGTTGCTGTGAAGAAGCAAACTCACAAGGTTTTCAGCTTCAACCTTTAGTGTAAACCAGACATCTGTTCCGAATTGTGTCAGATCACAGGAAAGATAGCCCACAGCTTGGTTTACTCCAGACTAATTTAGGAAATCAGGACTCTCCCCATGGATTAGTCACTAACTTCTTGGGCAGCGACAGGCCAGACACATTTGTCTCTGCAGCTCAGCGGTTTTCCCCTGTAAAACAAGGGTGACTGCTCTTCCCTGCATCAGAAGGTGACTTGTGGCTGGAGGATCTAGTCCTTACACGAAGCCAGAAACTAAACTTTTCAGCCCATTTGTACATCTGCAGTCCTGATGTCAAAGTCCACCAGGAAAAGAAAGAAGAGGAAAAAGAAGAGGGAAAATGCAGATGGGTCTAAAGATGGCTTTGAAGTATAGCCCAGGAGTGGAGATCAGGAAGTGAGAGCTATAATTGCAGCTGGGTATCAGTTTCCTTTTTTATTTCAGGAGAGCCCACAGCATGGTGCGGTTTCTTTCTCTCCCTCAGAAAGCAGGGAGGAACAAGACTCACCTCTGCAGAACGGAATGAGCTGTTAAATGGAAGAGGCCATAGAAACAAAACAACTCTTTGCATTTCTGATGCAGAGGCAAGTAGAAAACATCATGAATGTGTCTGAAATGACTGTTATTTCTTCTGGACCAGCAGGGAAAGCTAAAAACTATTTCTCTTTTTGTTTCCTAAGGAAATTGCAATGTATTACTTGCAGGCTCTGCCCAAGTTCCTTGCAATAGGGCCAGCTTCAAGCAAACTCAATAGGGAGATGTCAGGTCCACGAAAATAGGTGGGCTAGCAGACGGAAGAGGTCCTGCAAATACCCCGCAGAGCAAAAGGCTCCCAGCCAACCTCACACCATAAAGAAGACCCACGTGAGAAGGCACACCAGAGACAAGCTACCAGTGCTACAGAGATGGTACATTTTACTTCGGACTGCAGGCAGGTTTATTCCAAGCTGCCCCCAGCCTGGCAATGCTGGGCTGTTAGTGACACCCTGACACTGTTTATACCTCACCGAGCTGGATGTTTAGCCAAACACACAGCAGGCGCAAGCATAAAACTCGGATCTCAGATCCTACAGGCCTTTGACCCAAGCCCTGATAAGGCTGCCAGTTATGGAGGCTCCCCTGGCCTGTCAGTAACAAGCTGCTGCCACAAGCAAATGTGTCAGAACAGGTTAATCGACATCCCGCTGTAACTTTAACGTTATTAGTCAACACTAAGCAAAGGTTTAAATTTTTTTTCCTTCCAGAGATAAGGTGCAAGGCAGGGATCAGGGCTGCTCTGAGAAAACACAGACTCTTGGTATAGTGAAATAAACCTGTTTGTTCCAGATAGAAAAGGTTTGTGAGCTGAACTCAGAAGCCAAGTTATCACAGAAATGACTGCATCTTGAACACTATTGCAAAGGGTTTAGGTTTTGATATTTGCTAGGCATACCTTGAGTGTTTGGCCATTATAAATCTCTTCTTGTTTAGGAAAGAAATCTCATTTTGCATCATACTGTGCTTATCTTTTAGCAAAAGTGGGGGCAGGATCTGAATATGCTGGTGTTTGCAGACAGCAGTGGTGCAGTACAGCCCGTCTCTTAGCTTCACAGTGAAGAAAATGAGCTACAATTGTGAAATCATTGCCTAACAATTGATAAGGACAACCACTGCAATCCTCTTCCCTGCCTCTTCTTGGCCAGCATCCCATTTACCACACATTACTGGATTTATAGAAAAGAGAATGGCAATGTGATTAAAGTACAAGCCACACACATAGAAGACAGATTATTTACCTCCACATCTCATCTGATTTCCTCTTTCACCATGGCCAAGTAACTCAGTCTTTGCAATTCATTTATTTCTCCTTTCATGACTAGATTTACCGTCCTTCTGACAGCCCTTGAGTTTTCCCAAGGAACAGAGCTTTGTAAATAGGGTTGGGGGGAAGGAGCTGGAGAGACCTATCCCTTCAAAACAAAGCCACGTCAGCTACATTGAACAAGTTGCTGCAGAAGACTCTTTTACCAGGCCTTTGCTTTGCAGAAGAATGAGGTTTCTCCTTGACTCGTTTAAAATCAAGACAGCCACCCCCATTTCACCCTTTTTTTCAGGAACTCCCTATGGCAGCACAAACACCTTGCAACATTATATGCCAGCTCCTGATGTCAGCCATCCCAAGAAAAGTCCAGCCCACCACAAGACCAAAGAAATTTGGTTCAGAATTTCTCTCCCAGAAAGTAAGGGTGGATGTATACAATTCTTCAGTCTTCAAAATTCATGACTCTTGGAAACAGCAAGCCCACACACCCAGAAAAAGTCACTGTTGCCACTACCATGCTGAAGGATGCAATGACCATTTTTTCCCCATGAGAGGAATGCCTGTAGTAAACCAAATACTTGTATGTATTAAGTATTAGATAAATACAGACATCATGAAGTGTTAAGTAATGGTACTTTTAATAATATTTAAAAAAAAGTATTATTACTTCCTGTTCTACATGGATGTCACACACTCAGTGGTGATCATATTGCTCACTAGTCTACTGCAGAAAAAACTAACAGTTCCGGCATGATTTTTACATCAGCTGTGTAACAGAGCCTGGGTCACTGAACTGTAACTCCCTTGAACACAGTTCAGTATTACAGCTAGGTAGGGCCAAACCCTACCCAACATCTCTATAAACATCAAGCAGGTCAGTGTCTTGCTGACTCAGAAGTAATATAGAGAAAAGAGTAAAGGGGATAGATTGTGTTTGAATTTAAATTTGCTGTTCAAAAGCACATCACTGATGTACTACCAAGGTGAGATTTCAATTTGCAGAAGAAACAATGTGCAATTCACAAGCAATTGCTGATTCTGTAGAAACTGAAATTGTATTTTGTCCTAATGACTTGTAATTTCTCAAGGGTAATGTGAATAGCTTCCAGTTCATCTTAACTTCTAGTTCTTCCAAATACCTCTTCCATTTATAAGACCAAGCAGTGTATTTTCGTTAACAGAAGGAAATATTCTGAACAGTAATCTGAGGGAACAGGAACTGCTGATATAAACGGCATCACCCACAGAAATCTCACCTGTATCGGAGCTCAATAAAATACCAACATTTGGTCTTCATTTCCTGCAGAGAGGGAGGCATAACTGAACCCCTGGGAGGGATCTAAAAGAATGGGGAACAACCCTATAAATGTATGGCTTTTGGGCCATACTTTTAAAATTAATGGCTATGTCCATACATTTTTTGTGGTGCTCAGCCCACGTGAGGGAGGTTTCAAAAGGCAGAGATCAATCCTCATTTGGACCTAACGTAAGTTCTGACACCCTATGCAAGCCTAAACAATACAGCCAGCCCTTAAGGAAATGTCGGACTGTGTGGTTGCACTCCACAGCAATTGCTTTCACATATATAGATACATACTTTTTGATGCTGAGAAATAGTACTTTATGTGTGATCAAACAAAAACATTTTGAGGTGTTTTCACTGACTTTGATCAAAACATCAACAGGAACAAGATGAATAAACAAAAATTATTCTAAAACATCCCTTAGGGTAGACTGGAGGAAAGCTACTGGCATCACACCAGCACCCTCTAGTGCTGCTGTCATTGGGATTTGCCAGCACTTCCTAGATAAAATTCGACTTTTGGTGCCAGGATGCAACTTCAGCTGTCCCTAGAGTGGACAGTCCCCGAGGTCTCCACGCTGGCCAAAATCTGGCATACAGGGCCCTGACTGCTGAAAGCCCTGCGCTCATCACATGTCACAGGCCAAAGGGGGCCAGGCCCTGGCGTGTGTGAAAGCCACCATGGACTGATGAGTGGGCATTAGTCCCTGTTAACTCTGTGCAAACCACCAAATAGGTTTTCAAGCTCATCGCAGGACTGTGGTTTTGGGAAGCGGCTGCAATGAGGCGTTCCCTTTCCTACACCTCCCTTATTTCATGGGGATAAGGTGTACTCTGTAAATGCTTGCCTGGCCTTCAAGGGTCTCACGCAGGTGGTGCTAAAAGTTATCTAATGGTGAGCTCTTTTTAGGGTACATGCCTCAGTGAAGGTTTCATTGACACAGCTCACAATAAGGGCAGAATATCAACACCATCTTGTGGATAAAATAAGACATAGATGACTAAGGAGACAAATCCATCAGTACTAACTAATGTTTGAATAAAGAGCTGCAATTACTTAGGATCATTGTGCTACAGCATAGCACAGCATCTCCCAGATGATGGGAATAAAGAGCAGGCAGAAGTTATTTTTTGATTGTTCAGTGGAAAAGAAATAGGACTACTCCCACAGATTTCAAATAATGTAGAGATGCAACCCCAAAAGTAGCTACTGTCAGTCACAACAAAACAGGTGCATAAGTTCAGGTCCATAAACCAGCTAAAAATCCATCTGCCACAGTCGTGAACATCAAATAAAAAGATGGAGGCAAGATTTAGTATGTAAAACAGGGTGGGTGAGATACCATATTTGAGAAGGGGAAGGTTAGGTATGAATTAAAAAGAACACTTATTGCTCTCCTGCAGTTATGGAGCAGCTGCAGGGCAGCCAAGCCACAATGACCACCCTTTCTCCACCTGACTCCCTGCGGCTGTAGTGAAAGCCCAGGAGTTAACCTTCCCTCAAGTGCTTTACACAAACACACCCAAAGCCATTAACAACTCAGCCTTCATCCCCTCCCACTGCTATGCATTATCCTTTGTGCCTGGGAAATAGAGATGCAAGATCCTACTAAATCAGACAGAAAGAAGTAGCAGGCAATGGTGAAATGTCTGCATCAGAGCTGTAGCAGGGGTAGGGCAAGAGATCATCATGTCCATTATACTGTTTCTGCCATGCTGTCTAAGATGTGTGTGCATATAAGTCCCATAAGGTGCTTCTGTCTATCTTTAAGTACACACCTACCTTTTATTATTTGGCTCTAATAATTCTGAGTGCCTCACCTACAGTTCTCAGAATTTGCCTTTCTCCAAGTGCCTCAGATGTGGCAAGGCCACAATTATAGTCACACTGGGCTTGTCACTTTAGCATCTGACGCCCCAAATAGATGAGGCAAAGATCCCAAACTCCCTAAAGGCAAGCACTGGAACTTAAAAAAAAAAAAAAAAAAAAAAATCCTACTTCACCGTAGCTCTGCTCTAAAGCAGAAAGACAGGTATGTTACACATCAGGAAACAACACAAATGAGCTGCCAACACAGAAACACAAAATAGTATTTCAACACTTTTTTCTACATGGGAACCTGCAGGAGCATAGTTAAGTCTATCAGGTCCCTAAACTATCATCCACATAGATAGCAGATAGATCAACCTACCTGAGGGAGTTACCTTAGTCTCTGCCAGTTCCTCCTCCGCTTATCCCTGCCAGCTGGAATCACCTTCATGTTTGGTCTCAGCCAAATAGCTTCCCGCTCATGCTTGTCCTTCAAGACATAGAGGGAGCAGGGAGATGGTGTAAACTGTTACAGAGCATGCATTGGATTTGTTAAATCTATTTTTCTGTGAGGCTGGTCAATTCATCACTCTACCAAGCTTATGAAAATAACATAGCAGTAAGAAACTGTTAAGAAGGTTCTGTTTCTCATTCATACATCTGACTTCATTAACTCATAAATCGTGACAATTTGCTATAAACTAATGAATGAACCACTAACTTGGGACATCATTCATTATCATAAAGCTATTTCCTGCGTGCTTAATTAAGCTCTGAGAATGCTCTAGCAGAAGGAAAGCAGAGGCAGACCCTCTTGGGAAGTGATAAATGACAGAGGCTGAGGGGCATCCTGACAGTTCCAGCACAGCTAAACTAACCGGGTTCTCTCCCTAGCAGGAATTAAGAGCCTTGGCCAGTCTGGGAGGCTGGAACATGGAGTTCAACTCTAGCAACATCTTTGACTAGCAGAAATATCTGTGGATCCAGCAATCTAATTTCCACCAGCACTGCATAAAACCAGCAAAAAAATTATCTTCTGTAGTGGCCCTAATTTTTGATCTAAAACCCCAAACTAATTTTATATGGAGGCAGATGGACATCAGCCTACCCTTCTTAAGCATTAACATAGCAGTTGCAGAACTGTCCACCAAGCTTTGCAGTTTGGGTTATTAATCACACGGATGCCAAAAAAATGGAGCCAAAAGAGAGTATTTTAAGCTAGACAATGGAAACATTCAGGGGATACTAAAACAAGAAGCAAACATTTTCTGCCAGCACAGACACAGCCCAAAGCAACTGACTGGAGAAAACCATTCTTTCCCTTCTGCCCGCTAAAAAGAGCAAAACCCACTGCCCTCCTTCCCCCACTTTGTATCACATCGGCACTTAGCGTTCCCAACCATGAACTACAGACGCATAGCAAGAGACTATCCCAGCCTCAAAGACTTTACCTTCTTTCCACATCCTCTCTGGCCTGGTGCTGGTACTTTAAGAATTGTATCTTATCTAAAAAACAGACACGAAGAATCTTTACTACAGGCATCTATGCAAATACACATGCCTTCTCATAATCAGTGAGCTTGCTACAGACAAGTTTCAGGAGCAAAATGGAAGGAAAATCCCAGGGCCCCTGCCCATGGAGTGGTTAGCTACTTCCTTACAGCTGAGCTGTCTGCCCTGAAAAACTCTCTGTAGATCAGGCTGATTTATGACCTTTCCTTAGAGCTCTAACTGATGCAGTATTTTAGGCCTCCCAGTCAGGTCTGTGCTTCTGCTGCTGCTTTTGATGGTGCTGCCTATTTTGAAAGCTGAAGCTGACCTTCTGCCAAGCAATAGTAAGTATTTAAGGCCGCCTCAGCCAGTGAAAAACAAATTATGGAGAATTCAAGTCCAGCCCATGTTTAATTTGCTTTATTTACATATAAACTGCAGCCTGGAACAGAGGTGATCGAACACCATCATGCCTGCTTCCTCCAGCCAATAGTATCCTGTTCCCCACATGTAATTTGGCCTCAAAAAATTGCTTGCAATTAGGTATCAAAGCAGAAACCAAGCCCTTCTGTTTCTCACTATAGATGCCTATTTCCAGGGTCTTGTCTAACCAAAACCAACAGTGACATGGACTGACCTCTCTCTCTGCAAGAATAAAAATAACTGGGAAGATTATATGTATCAGTATTATGTGGTAGTATCCACCATAACAATATTATATATCATGTTCCCTTCATCATTCCTCTAAAGGTTTTGCTGTCTCTGCATCAATCCCTCTTGAATGGGTTACTGGGGAAAATGTTGCTTCTCATCAGCATTTTTCAAGTTCTTCCACTATAAAGAAAGCCCACTAGAGCTTTAAAATTTACCTTTGAACTTTTTTTTATCATTGCATTTTCCACTTCATAAATTCTTTCTATAGCAGCACAATCATATCTCCAAATAACACTGATAGGACAAAAGAAATTGTGGGACATGGTAATTTTACATT